>DWAO01000227.1:0-29761 GCA_018230605.1 Heliconius congener | reverse complement strand
CTATGTGTCGCTGTCATGTGTTCCCACCACATGTGTCATTAGGTTGAGATAGATATGGGAATGGCTTATAGTAATTAATTATGGAATTTCTAACATTAAATTTTAAACTTTTAGTTAAATCGTTAATGAAAATTTATTTAATACATTTTATTAATATAATACGTTTTATGGTTATGCTGATGGTGTATATCGGATAGTGCGCAAGTAACTTTGTGTAACGTAACTAACTCCGTTTTCTATTATCAAATTGCGCAAGTTAGACAAAACCTAAAAATCGTTTTGTGAAAATCGATTTTAAATCGATACTTCCAAAATATCAAAAAAAAGAATAATAAAAAAGAATACTATGATATAAACGTAATTATATCATAGTTATTGAAATATTTAATAAAGAAAAGTAATTGACGACGACGGCGACGGTTAACCCATTTCTTTTGAGTACCGCCCCGGGTTATTTTAAGAATTCTCTTGTTACTTGTTTACGGCTATTCAATTGACGTTATTTTAGTTTCTATGGTGGTGCTTTTGAAAAGAGTAATTTCGTTTGAAAGGCGCCATCTTGCGGTGCGTCCGGTGATTGTGCGCATTCGGTGTCATCGAGACGTGGCTACAAAATGTCGATCACTATACTTACTACTACTACTTATAGTCGTAGAGACAGATGCCTACTTAATCTATAAATTCTGTCAAATTTATTTGTTAAATGATGTGTCGATTATATGTTTTAATTATATTTTTCTAGGTAATTTTTTAATTAGGATTTTTTATTATCTAATCCAAGTGAAAATGGAATCCATAATCTAGCAAATGCTTATTAGAGCAAAATCTAATCCGAAATTAGAAATATACCTAGTTTATATTAAATAATTTATTATAGAAATCCCAATAAACCTTCAAATAGGATAATCGTCGAAATAACAATTGCTACAGTAGTTTTAATATATTATCACAATAACCAAATTGTAATGCAAGCTGTCATTCCACCTGACAGCGTTGTTTGCGCTTAACGTTAGTGGCTGTATCAATGTAATGAGCTTGTAATTCGTAATTCATACTCTTTCATTTGTGTCGAGTTGAAATATTGCTTTATTGTGATTAAAAAAGCAGTTTCACGCGTTATCACGCTTAGCGGGATATAGGGAACCTAGTGTTAAGACACTCCTCACGTTTAGCTAGCTATCTGTTTTTTTTTCTAACTAAACTTTGCCTGTTTGCGTGCGCGCGATTAAATGCTGCGGTTCGTCTACTAGAGCGAGAGAATATGAATATATATTAAATAAAATCATTACCTGGGAATCGAACCCATAACCGTCGCGTTTTTACAGTCAGTGCTTATTCCACTGCGTTATTCATTATTCATATGCTGTAATTATCTATAATTTGAAATTTATACCGTCCACTACAGGCTAATGTAATAAAATAAAATAGTCGATTAATACAAGTACATGATAAATACGTAAATTATTTAAGAATTTATTTGTAGTTTACGTTGTGGTTGACTGTGCATGGTGATTGTGTTCGAATCCTTTCCTATGGAACCTTGTTTTCTTGATTTAATTCGACATATTTTTTTATCTTAACTAAAAACCTTGCCAACTCTTACTTACCTTACATAAGGATATATAACATTTAAAAAGAAACTCAAAAATTCTGTTCTAACAATCTTTATTTGTAAGAAATATGGTGTGAAGTTAAAAAAAGGCCACAAATTATAAATCTCTTAACTCTTGTGTGGTCATGGCACCATAAAACTAACAACAGATTGTTTTAAATATTTAATAGTCAAACCAACAGTGGGCCATTGACTAAACTATTCGGGACAAGCCCATTGGCATGGAGCTAGGATAACCATAAGTTTGGACGAATTAATTTATTAATACATTTTTAGTGTGAACAGGGATAGTATTTAGATTTTAGATTATCTATGCCATAGAAATGACATTTTAGGAAAGGTAGCGAAAAGTGATAAAAAGAAACATTTATATTTATTTTAATTGTTTTTTAATATTTGTACTTTTGTTTCGTTACGTAACAAGATAAAGCACGGCGTTGTGTTTTATATGCATCTTAGCACGCAATACCTTGAGAATTCGCCGAAAAATGAGGAACGGAAGTGTCTTAACTCTGATTTCCCGCTGCCTACCATGTTATGTACGGGAAAGGGCGTGAAGCTTAAAAAATAATTACCTCTTTATATATATTTACTTTACATATATAGGCATTGAACAAAACTAAAAATAAATGGTTATAATTACATACAATATAAATAAAAGAATATATTCATAATATAACACATTTAACTCAATCTTTCCACAGCTTTTTCCAATTATATTATGGACCCTCTGGTAAAAGTACCACTAGTGTTTACTTGGACCACATCTGTGTTAGTACAGTCAGCTAAGCCATCAAGGGTCGTCCGCAAACATACTTCTATCTCATTAGTAACTCATATCAAGCAAACAGTTAATTTAATTTTTAAATTTAAATTTTTGAATGTTTTGTTTGTATTCATTGTAATTTTTTTTATATAAAAAAAAATAAAATTATAATATTAGTATTCAGGTTACTGTCACAGAGAGTATTAAAGAGAATCTCTTCGCTCTACCAATTTAAATCTAAATAAAAAAAGTTATATAAAAAATTTGTATTAAGAAAATTATATTACGTTATTGGAATGAGAAAATGATGAAAGTTTTATTAAAATTATTTTTTACATTTCTATAGTGACGTTCTTATTTTGCTAATATCTTAATTTGCTAATAAAATTTAGTGAGCTTACATCCTATATCCTACATAGAGACGAATTATTTTCATTTTCCCGTTTTGGTAACAAGACAAATCGCGGCGTTGAGTTTCTCCTCGATTTTATTTGAATAATAATTATTTGTTATACATTCGAATAAAATTTTATTACAAATTCATATAATAAAAATTCATAGAATAAAATTTTATTACAAATTCATATAATATATACAACAACAATACTATAATAATATATACAATTTATATAATCAGAATCATATAGAACCAGGATTAAACTTATTATATTAAAACGCAAGAACTTCAAAGTTTTTATTCGGGACGGTAGCATATTTAAGTGGCTTGTCAAGCAAACAGATTGGACTGCGTTTATAATGTTGACGGAGCCTCCCTCAAACAAGGCAAACATCTCACTACGGTTTTTAAAACTTGTACTATCACCCCTAATACTCTTGTGGTAAGGGCTCTATGAAGAGGCTGTAAAGTGTTAAGTTTGTCCAAAGATATGGGTCTAATGTCAATATATTTTTATCTGTGTCTGTGACGCCTGTGCAAACGGACAGTGGCGCCTAATTGATACGGCTTTGCACATCACTATGTATAACATAAAATAATTATTAAAAACAATTGTGTAAACATCATGTACCTACATACGTGTGGTCTCATGAACTTGACTAGTTTGCCACAAAGATGCTTATTTTACCATAAAAATTAAACGATCAATAATCGATTTTATTTTTATCACAATGATTTATTATATATTCGCATAAAAAATTTATTGCAAACAATATCGTCGCCACAAGTGAAGGTGCTTGGAAATTAAGTTACATTGTATATATTTTATAGTATAGAAGTTGTCGCGGCCGCTGACACTCATTACGGTAGCCACACACACACACACAAAAAAAGTTACACTTCCGTCATTTCCGGCATTTACACTTAATCTAGTCAACTAATAAAGTCCATCAATCAAAAGGTTAAAATCGGTAAAGAATATTCTGGAAGGCGGCGCACGTCTCGGCAATCAGAAACGAATCATGGCGCTATTAAAACGGCATTACCTCGCTTTTGAGATAGATATCGATTCAAAACTCCGATTAGATCTCCAAACATAGTGGAGATTACTATCTCAAGTACGTATGTGAATAAGAGTTTTTGTCTCGAGTTATTATTTCATTGAGGTGTTAGAAGTTAAATTCGTTCAAGAAATCAAGCTTTTACAATTTTTTGCTTAGGATAAATTCGTTTGAAAATGATCGTGGCAAATAGGTTGTAATTTATGAGTTATCTTGTAATATTATAATTTACGCGATACGAGTCACGTCTGAGTAAAAGAGGAATATTCTCGAGTTTAATATCGTGCGAGCGCATCCCTATGCGCAGCGGGGCACCGATGCGCTTTGTGCAGCTCTTTGTACTGACTCGTCTTTGTCTGATTGAGCCCGCTGCTTTCCTACGAACCACTATAAAACATGCCCAAGATACCTATTCAATTTAACATTACCTTCTTTCTTTCCAGATGGTGCAAGCGATACAAGTCCTACGGTTTCACCTATTAGAATTAGAAAAAGTAAGTGTTTATAATGTTTTATTTACGAGGGAATTCATTTCGAGGCGCGTGGGACCGGTTTTGAAAGGAAAATATGTCCAGTATCGATTCGATTATCCGAGGGCTCGGGTATCGATTTTGAATCGAGATAACGTATCGATCTCGTGCGAGTGTTGCACGCACACGAGCCGCGCCGGTCACAGCTCTAGTTCTTTGAATGCTCAAACCTTGAATTAGTTCCATCGCGTCGTGCTCTTGGTACCAAGTGTCAAACTCACGTGTCACTTACGAGCTACGACTCTACATCTATTCAGGGTCGCGTTTAAATATTGAACATTTAAATTGGGAACCTAGTTCGGTCGTTTCGCTTAATTCGGCCAGTCAGGTGTCCGTGCCGTGAATGGGCCGCGTTGTGTGTGTTTGTTTTTCCCCCCTTATCTCCCGTTTCGGCGTTTCGCCGGAGACCGGTCGGAGTTCTTGCGTGTGTCGCATCGCCGATTCGCGTCATTATACCCTCTACGGGTAACGGTAACGCAGTGGACTTCGCTTTTTGCCGTCCACAATCAAATTGGACGATATGCGCGTACGTACATTAATGAGACGCGTAAAATTCATATAACCACCGAAGCGTGAGTTACACCAACATAGAATCAAACCCATTTGTCTATATTCTATAATAGGGTCACGTTTGCATTGAACAAGTATGAGCAGTCTATCGCGACGATGTAGTAACTAGATACGTCGCTCCCACAGATTCTTTAAAATTACACTAGCAGCATCTACTGGTTATGTACCTACTACCAAAGTAGGTGTATTATGTGTTCAAAAACCCGTAAATTAGTAACAACTTATATGCATATGTTTATATATATATTGTATAGCTTAAAAGTATGTAACGAGATAACCCGAAATGTGATACGTCTACGCTGGCCGGGGGCGAGATAAAGACCATTTAAAAGAATAAAAATAAGAGGTTTAAATTCAAAATATCGGCCGTGGAGCCGCGGGCTGCAGTCAGAAATGGTCCGAAGCCATAACTCCTCTTTAGTATGACTGCGGGCAAGTTATGTGCATGAATGATATATTCAAGTAATAAGATTTCCATTAAAAGTAAATAATGAAACGAATTGCACGAATAATATTGGATGTCCTATGTGATGTTTAAATGTCGTTGCTTAAAACGGAGGTCGTCGTGGCTTTGTGTGGACGTGACGGTTGTGGGTTCGATTCCCATTCAGAGAAATGACAATTGTTTTATTTCTAGGTTCCCTGTCATTTACTCTGTCCTGCTATAAGCGGGGTGCAGCGTGAAGCTTAAAAAACCTAGTTATCTTAAATAATACCGATATAAAATAAAATAAACTGGATTGTAGCAACCACATTATAATATATTGTAAAGAAAAGCATTTTTTTGTTCATTGTCCATATCCTATATCTACCTATACGTCAGGTTGTATCTCGTTCATAGTTTTTGTCGAAATAAAAGCAAAGTAAAAAAAAAGACATGCCGTTAGTTGGATCCATTTCCGCTTCACTACACACCGTACACAGGTGATGTTTTGAAGCTTAAATAATAATTAAAACTTACATAAAAAAACATTAGAGCCCGTCACAAAGAAGATCGATGATTATAATTGGTATTGTCGTATGTGAAATGGAGATTTTTTCTAATATATTTAACATATATTATACCTTTTATTTTATAGCATATGTTATAAGTATATGTTATTTTTCGTAAGAATTTTATTATAGAACTTGTGTAGGCATTTTATACTTTTCTTTTTTTATATTGTTTATAAAATATTTCTCATGGACATTCTGTCCAAAATAAGAAAGCACTATATGTATAATAAGCATTAGCCTCCGCCAGTGATTTTAGAGACGTTAATTAAAAAATCGCATTTTTCATTCCTTAGGAATTTCGACCATTTCTTCTTAGTGCTTCCTTACATGTTTTTATCTACTCAACCAATTTGAACTTTCTACCACCAGTTGTTTCGTCTGTGAGTCTGTCAGTTAATTAGTAAAGGTAGAGTTTTGTTTATGTATATTTAGATTAACACACAGAAGTTGAACCCACTTACACACTTATTAACTACACCACAATGGCGTCTCTAGTTATCATTCCATTATTAAGATTTTCAAATAGAAAATCTCGTTAAAATTAAAATATCCAATAACGATTTTTGATTTATGCTTTTAATATTTTAAACATGGCCGCTGGCGGTCACATCGGGTTCGAAATTCGAATCATGGGTCTTTTCGGTCGCGCGATCGGTGATTGGTCCACTAGCAGGTTTTTTTATATAGTCTGTTCCCTAATTACGTTATGTGGTAGACAGCCAGATTCCTGCGGTAATGTCCACTTTTATTAGATTTATCTGTCCTTTTTAATAAAACAAAAATAAAAAAAGAAATCCTGACAAATATATATTTTTATATAAATTCTGTCCCCATTAAGGCACTTTTACCCACTTTAAAATACTAAAGCGCGTTGTGCCTCGTTGCTAGAGCGAGGCAAAGGAATTTTAAAATATTTTATTCCCACGAGTAGGAATCAAACCTACAACCGTAGCGTTTACAGTGCTGCTAGTGCGTAGAACAAATAACTAAGTATATAAAAAAAAAAATTTTGTCAAGTCCAATCTTTACAAGTATAAAATACACTTTTGTAGAAACGCTAAACGGTTTATTAACAAACCCGACTGATTAGAATGCGTGCTTTTATTTCATATTTTGTTATTCCAAGTCGTAAATTGTTATCTGTAACAGCGTGGCTAAGTGATTTACGATCTAGGTCAGATTTGTTGGTTTTACGTACCTCGAACCTGGGACCCTTTACGACGCGCCTTTATAACTTTTACAACACACATTAACTCGATAGTGCGACACGATTTCTCTGGTCACTTTTCGACGGACGAAAAAGATTTTAATTAGTCCACGTTTCATTTAAATAACAAAAAGACACGTTATTTTAAGTGTATTTTGTGATTATGTATACGTAAATGATAATTGTATTTATTACGTTGATTCATTTTGATTAATTCTACTTATTATTGGAATTATGAAGAAAGATAAGGAAACATTTTTTATTTTCATAATATTTTTTTGCATAAGTTTTAAATTGGTCTAAAGACTAGAAACTTTATGGTGGAGTGAGTGAGGTGCGAACCAATCGGGCCTCATTTGAATGCCAGTTCAGGTTTTATTTAAATTAAAAGAAAAAATATATATAAAACGGCAAAAACAAGGCACAAAGCGAACATTCGATGGCCGATCAGAAATGTCGTCCGATGCGTTTTTGCATCTGCCTATGCATATCATTGTGTGGGTCATTCCAGTGAGGTTCTTTTTTAAAAATATTTTGCGTTTTTTTATATAATACGATTGTGGCTTAGTTCTAAAGTTATTAGTTATTACGTTTGTTTGTTCGTTTTAGATTTTTTTCAATCTTGACGAAATAAAACAGAATTGACTTATATGTTTAGAAAATAAGAAACATTGCTTTATGCAGATAAAATAGGCAGAATATATAAATATGTACCTACTTATAATTATACTACTTTACATTAGGTATGTGAAAAACATAAAAAAAACATCGCAAGCTACGTCATAGTCTACTCGGATATCTTTTTAAAAATATAAAGTGACAGTGACAGTTTAAAGCTGGCTTGTTACAAGAATTCATCGAATAGATTTTTGTGTAAAGGTCTTTTTATAACGCGTTAAAGTAATTAAAAAAAAAAATTGTTTTAATAAATAATAAAATATAGAGTATTATATGTTATAATAATAATCATTTCTCAAAAGCATACACTATTTGTAAAATAATGACAGACAAATTTTTATTATTATTTAAAAAATAGTAATACCTATATAACTAAAATAAACTATTCCAAACAGTAAAACAACAAAACGTTATGATATTTCGTATGTACGTTCCAATTTACGATACCTAGTCACACCCACGGTGCATTATCGCGAAAAAAAACCCTTTTAATCGCGAATCGGCCGTGGCACACATTGCAGAGCGGGTTTTATGCGGCCCACGCTTTTGGCACTCTTGAGAGGAGCCCTCTTTAAAAAAAATCTTTAAAAATACTCTTGTTGAATACCTACCTGTGGTAGAGGCCAGTCGTGGCGCAGGAGCACAATTGTGTAACGGGTTGTGGGTTCGATTCCCACTCGAGGAAAGGAAATATTAAATAATTTAATTTTATTTGTTCGTTCTGGTATCGGACACAAGGCACGCAATGCCTTCAGAATTCGCCGGAAAGTAGAGAGCGGAGTGTTCCTTAACACTGGGGTTCCTCTGCCTACCCTTCTATATACGGGATACAGCGTGAAACCAAAAAAAAACATTTATAGTAAATCGCGACCAGTGAAACCAAAAAAAACATTTATAGTAAATCGAGAAACCAAAAAAAAACATTTATAGTATAGTAAATATTTAAATCTTGACACGATGAAGTATAAACAAAAGTTTCTGAAACTGGGATCAAAAAAAATCCATTCGAGGGCAGACGCTCTAAACGTCAACGAGCTGCCATTATATATCACGTTTCAAATTAAAAAATAAGAATACGTTCGGAAACACTCCATATCTCAATCCCGGTTCCAAATTTAAATTTCTGGAAAGAGTTTTGATGTTCGTAACGATAATCGGCCCGAGTCGGGGCCCGGAATGCCGTAATATCTCATTAAAGACATCAACAATTTACTCAAATATTCCTATCTTTCCATTTTGTACAAGCAATTATGATACTTTTATGGTCAACATAAGGATTATATTTCAAGGAGACGTTGTGGAGATACAACCTTCACGGGCTGATGGTACAGCAATCCCAAATTTGGATATTCGAAGAGTTACGATGTCATCTTTGTCGCTTTCTCTGGTTAAGAATAGATTGGGCATCGCTCACAAAGACGACGGATTATTGGAATTAATTTCATTGTAGATAACATGTTTCTTTTTGAAAAGGTCGAATGTATATACGTATTTATACATTTCGTTTTGCTTATGTATATTCCACGCTGTATCCCGAATAGCTTTTTACTTCACTTTTCGCTGAATTCTTGTGGCATTGCGTGGTCGATGGCCTCTCATGATGCATACTTTAAAGAAAAATAATGAGATATCAGCGGAAATATCTATGATCCAGAAAACGGCCTCAATCAAATTTGGACACATACAGTTAAGTCATTTGACAGTAAAGAACACCCGCGCTCCGGCCATAAATATGGATTTCAACAGCTGTAAAATTCAAATTGCTTTAAATGACCACAATTATGACGTTTCTCGTATACATGAAGCGTATTAAAATATTATAAACATTTATAGCCACATCTGTCTAATTTATATAATAATCTGTGCCAAATATTTGATACGACAAACGGGTTCACAGTTTATGATTTGAGAAAAACTTGTCGATTAGGAAATTACTATCCAAAGACAAAATTAACTGTCAGCGACGGGTAGAGTCGTTTCCGTTTCCTGCGACGTGTTCTATTTTCAAAATCCGCTAAGACGATTCCTTTTTTGTTTTTTTTCTCTGAACGCGAACCTTCACCTGCCGCCATTTTATTGCTCGCCATCGTGTAAACGCTATCTAAAAATTTCGTTAGCTTTTTTATTGCCTTATGTTAATTTCTAAGTTAATTATGCCTATGAAAATTTATAAGGCCTCGACGTAAAAATTAATACTCGCCCGGCGGGGGTCGTATTTTATTGGAATGAAAAAAAAATGTATTTGCTTTTTTATTTAACAAGGAATTGTTTTTACGTTTAGACTTATACGCGTAATGTGCGTCAGTTGGTCCACGAACGCCTCTAAATGTATTCCCTTTGTTTCTTTTCTTTTGTGTGTGTGTTTTTATTGTTTTTGTGTTCAAATGACATTAGTTCAGAGGTTGCCGGGTACGTTCAAGCATTCAGCCGTGTCGCCGAACTCGAACATGGGAACAGCTGATTTAAATATTGTTTAACTTTTTTTTAGCTTCACGCTGTCTTAGCATGGTAGGCAGATAAAAACATGTTATAGGACATTTCAATCTCCTTAAAAATTTTCAAGACTAACGAATCGAACATACAACCATTGCATTTACAGTCAGTCGCTGTGTCGCGGCGCCACGACTGTCTCTAGTGTTTATAATATTTTTATAAATTTTCATTATCCTGTCAATATAAAAGATAAATCAAATTATTTTTTACCTATCTTAATATTATAATTATTTTCAAATACATACCAAATTTGGAAATCTTATAGAGTCTATGGAAACGTGTTCCCGTACGAGTACGTCAGTATTAATGTTTATGTAAATGTGTGAATTGTGTCATTAATTAACTAATAAATCAAAAGCAATCAATGTTGTTTGATTGGTTTTGAATTATTTATATTTTTATTTGTAAAACGAAGTATTCGTTGGAATGTGGGCATTGAATTTGAATATAATTGATATGATTTTTTAGGTTATATATTTAAATATTTTACTTGTGACAAAAGTTTTGCCGCCATCCCATAAGAGAATCCAACAAGATGAACGAAGAATTGAACTAACGACAACGTATCTGTGTGTGTGCAGGTGCACGAGCTATGCGACAATTTCTGCCACCGCTACATCAGCTGCCTGAAGGGCAAGATGCCCATCGACCTGGTGATCGACGAGCGGGAGTCAGCGCGGCCGCCGGACACCAACGGCGAGCGCTCGGCGCCCGACAGCAGCCACGACGGCGCGTCCACCCCCGACGTCGTGAGTACCCCCTATAGCAAATCACACCTGATTCAGAGGCGCGATCCCCAGCTAGCACCCAATTCGACCACGAGCTATCTCGTGCACCCCTGCTCTTAGTCTGGCCATTGCAAAAACGAAGTGTTTCAGGGGGTGCTCGCATTTTAGTTTTAATCTCGCCTCCCTAGCTTGTACGGTCTTCTTGGAGTTTGTTCCGCAAACTCCACGAATGCCAGTTATATAGTTTAAGTTAAAAAATCTTCGTTTTTGCAATTGGCCAAACCTCTTTGCACTGTACCATTTGAACATTGTTTTGATTTATCTAAATTATCGATCACACGATACAGTGGAGGGGTGTGACGGGTGCGATCAGATCGGGTTATCTCGATTTGGTTTTTTTTCTAATGAACATTTTTGCGCCGATGTTCGAAATTTTTTTTGCGCCGGAATTATGTATACGATTTAAAAAAAAAACATACGTATAACGTTGATTGTAATATGTGTATACTAATAAATAATTTTAGTGAGTAAATACAGCATGATAAGTCTTTCAAATCTCTGCTCTCCTTCGAGCTCCAGAACTATTGCCATAATTTCTTTCTAGAAGCTACGATTACAACTCTGAGCTTAGTTTAAAACTTAATTAGGTTATTTGGAAACTATTGGAAAACGAAGTATACGTAAAAACACAACTTTAACTTGCCTAAGTGAGATAATAAGAGTTACTTAAGAGTTTTAAATTATTGTCATTGATTTAAAAAGGTGGTAGATGCTAGTGTTATCTTTTGGCTGGTAAACAGTAAATATAATATACGTAAATAGATAATAATTGCAGTTTTATTGCGTTAACTAACAAGAAGCACAAAAAAAGTAAATTTAGTTAGTTTAAAGGAAAGAAAATACGTATTCAGTATACGGTAGGTGTAATTTTAGACCGTTCGCGATCGATTGCATTTTGCGCGTGAGTCTGTAATGGAGCTCCATCACGACCATCGATTAAAGTGCAAGCGATTATAATAATCGGATATATTATATGGATGTGCGTTATGAATAGAAATCTAGATGCTTCTAAAAATAATTAGTGCCGTTTATGTGGTTCCACTATTTCTCGTAACTTCGATAAGTAAACGTTTAATAATTAAGATTGTTTGCTGTATTTTTGTACACTGCATTCTAACTGGTTGGAATTTTTCAAATTGGTATTGCACGATACAAAATATCTACAATACATTCATAATAAAATAGATTATTCAAGTTACGTTATATTAAAATGCCAATTCTGTAACTACTGTATTTAAATGATCGATTAATACATTGTATTGTAATTGATATTATTTGTCAACACTTATTAATCTGTGGAAAGTGACGTTTATCGTTTGGCGCGAATAGTTGACAGAATTGGTGACAACGACCGCGTTTTTTTTTGTATGTTTGTTTAGTGATATATAAGGTATGTTTTTGGGCGTTGAGACTGAATTGTTTTGTTTGTGTTATATATTATTTCTCACATTGTTAACTTGAAGCCTTAATGCACCTAACACGTGGTTCTAAATAAATGTTTTGGTATGGAGGTCTTCTTCAGTGGTTATTTATGTCTGTATATGAGTTTTTTTTATTAACAATTATTATATAGTTCGAGTCTAAGTTAGGTGTAAACAGCGCGGTAGGTTTCTTATGTTTTAAAAATAATTTTCATAATTCTAACTCGTAAATGTATAATTAATATGCTATTTGGTGTACGTCCATCTTGTATGTCAATGTGATTTTAATTAATTTTATAATATTATTTTTCTGAACGGATTACAATAAAATGTTCTGTTTGAAATAACATGGGAGTTTATTTTATAATTTTAAGATAACACACGACAACCTTAATATAAAAAAAAACTGCCTCCTTTTTAAAAATAAAGATTTTTAAATTAAGAAATATCAGCAACACAAAGTTCCTTTCAAGTACGTTGATCTAATTTCTCAACGCTACAAAAATAAACTCGTTAAATGATCCAAAGGTGAAAACAGTAAAAAGTGTAAAGGGAATGTTTTATGCGGAAAATATTGTATTTTTATCATGTCGCAGATTCTCGCCCCGGGAGGGGAAAATTGTTTTTTACTGCTTACTGCGCCCCGGGATAATCTTAGCTACCCGCCATGGAGTACTACGCGCACTGCGGTTTAGGGAAAAATTGTATTAAAATATTCAACGATGAATATGTAATGCTTGATATCTTTCAGTTTATTATTTATATATATATATTATTATATTATCTACAGATAATTAATTTGTATATAAAAAAAAATATATAGATGACTTTTACACAGATAATAAATTGACAACAGAAAATATTTATTTTTAAATTACTTATTTTTTAACTTATACAAATTATAAGAAACAAAAAGAAATTTTCTCCATTCCTACAGTGCGCAAACACAGTGGGCACTCTCCTGTAAAAGCATGGTGGGATCTTTTACGAACATTTTCCACGACAATCTGACATTTTATTTATTTTTCACGTCTGCCATTGACGGCTGACGATGGAGCCACGGGGGACTGGGTTAGGGGGCCGGTAATTGCTGGTCCTCTAATAGATCCTTCATTTTGCTTGATAAGTATAGCAATATAGATGCAAATAATTTGTAAAGCTGATGCTGATTTGGTTTTTTTTTTTAAATCTTAAACATAAAAAATCTGAAAATTGAAATCATAACCAATGTGCGTTAAATATTTTACAGCTGGGCCTTAGAGGTATTTATTTTTGTTTTTTAGTATTAAAGTTTAGTAGGCAAAAGGAAGGTAAGAATTTAGAACATTTCATTTTCTTGAACGGGAACCGAATTCAGAACTAGTAGCGCTTACAGTCGCACGCTTATGCTCCTGCGCTACAACTGGCTTTAAAAAACATAATTCAACCTTAAATAAAAAAAAATAAACAATTTCTTACTAAAAACGTCATCTACCCAAAACTTTTCAATAGCATTAACAATCATAACAAAATCCATGAATAATGCATTTAGAGTTCGAGCAATAAGAAAATAAGTGATATAATGAAATAAGGGCACCGGGATTTGTACAGGATAGTGGTGATTCGTCACGGATTCGTCGTTGTCAGCGACAATGCTGGGCTTACAGTGGAGACTACTTTTGTCCCCCTTCCTTCTTATTCTTATCCATGAAATATGGTGTAGGTTGAGCTATAATATCATTGAGTTTTAGTTGTAATTATTTATTGTTCATTGTTTTCAAATATTCACCAAATAATTCAAAAATGTCATGTCAATATTTTTAAAAAGCTAAAACAATTCCTGACCCTCTATCTCGGGAAGTCGGTGGAAAATGGGCAACGGTAGTGTATTAATGGAAATAGAGTCTATCTTGCTATGTGTGGGATACAGCAGGAACCTGAAAATAGAAGCAATTCCTTAGAGAATAGAATTTGATAGTGAGAAATAAATAGAGTTTGAACATGCTATCTTATCTAAGTTAGTAGACCTAACTTATATCCAATTTTTGGAATAGTGGTACCTCAAAGTAGTTATTAAACAAGATGTTGCTTTTAGTGTTCTATTTAACAATATCTTACTTGCACCTAGCATGTTGGATGCAAGAGCACTTGTAAAAGATACTATGTATTAAGTAATTTTCTAGCAATCCCATGTTGTTAATTGACACGAATATTTCAAGATTCTACGGTATTTACTTTGCTTACGACAAAAGGTTGGCAATTTACCATAATTAAAACATTATTTTTTTTATAGTTTTAATTATAACTCTTATTGAAAGATTTTAGAAAACATTTATTTACCCTGAAAGTAAATAACTCTCTTGTAAAATCCAAAGCATCATTTGATCTTGCAAGATAGTTGCAGGTTCGAATACTAAATTACAAACTGAAAATGTTAATTAATGCTCTAATCAAAATCACCTCAGGTCCGCCCTTACGTATGTATTTATATTAGCCAGCCTGTCAGTAGGTACGTCTCGCTTGACTGCTTTATTACACACTAAATTCTTGTTAGTTAGCAATTTTATGCAGCTCCAGATTGTCACATAAATATGTCTTAGATATCATTTAGAGTATGTGACGGGATGCAAAATGTGATATCATCGAGCTATTTAAATTATGTGGTTCGAGGCTGTATAGTATTTTATTGCTTCTTTCTCATCATGTTAGGCGAAGAGTGTGATGTAGATAGTGATACGTCACTTCGTTCACCTTTTCTGCCAGTTTACGGCTATTATATATCAAAAGTGACGACGGTCGCTAAGTTTGAATTTGGAGTTTGAGAAATTAAGTCTAAGAATGATATTTACCTCACAAACATTAATCATATAATTAGATTTTTAACTATCATTTTTGGCGCCAAAACGCAAGACGCCTGGCGATCATAAACCGCCGGTTTTAAATCCTTGGACGACGGTCATTGGTTCGAAAACAACCAATCGGGATGCAGAAACAAATTTTACGATCAAACATTGGCCACGCTGTGGTTACTTGTTTACGACGCTCCTAAGGTTTACTCGCGAAAATTCTATTAATAAATTAGTCGTAAATGCCGTGTAATTTATTGTCATGGCGTTCCCAGTAATTATTTCCTTTATAAGAAATTATATTGTTACGGTTTGTAAGTAAATACCACGTGTTGTTTATTGGTTGCAGAAGTTGTGGTCAGCACTTAACGGTTAGTGTTTAATGTTAATGTTTAACTTTATTTTTGGTATGAATTGACGACTATAGCTCCTTAACGGATCAATTGCTCAGCAATTTCTAATTTTCATGTAGAAAGGAAACATTTGAATTCCTGAAAAATCTGCCAAATGCTCCAGACAATTGAGCTATAAATCTTTTTTAAGTAATTAATTATGATATTACGATAATTGTTAGGATTTCTTTTATGGAGGAAGCAATGTTTAAAATTCACAGAGTTCACATTTATGCGGTACAAAATATTTTAAAATCTTGTTCAGTAAGAAAATACAGGTATTTTTATAACAAATCGTCAATAAATTTCCCCTATAATTCAACTCGATATAATTTTTATATCTGGATCATTATTGTACGTACTTAACCGACAATAGAGTACCTGCTGCGTCTCGTTTTACGATCACTCTACAGGGTGCCAATGTCTTCATACGATTTGAGATTGATTATACCGTTGTCAATTGCATTCATATTTCTTTATAATAAAACGATATAAAATCACAGAAATCTTTTTTAGTAAATTATAAGCACTATAAAAGTAATAAACGTGTAATCTAAAGTAATAAAAATTCTTTATTTGTAGGTAAGTAAAATATTGTATTTTATTGTGTAACAAAACAAAAAACTAAGTCAAAAGAGCAAACATACAACTTAATAGTTATACCTACTGATATTTATAACATCAAAAAAAATAAAGAACAAATACAAAAAAAAAGGCAGTATTACGGAAATTGAATCCCATAAAAGTGCAATATTTTCTCGTGGCCGAGCATTTTTCCGTAGCCAGTGACCGTAACAAGAGGGGACGTTTAGGTTTCTTGGACCAGGGGTTGGGAACCCCGTCGCGCTATTTGCTGCAAAACCAGTGAGATTTCCGGAGGCCTACACAAATTTCCGTCTTATGTAAGAATAATAATCCGGAATGGTCACATATTTCTAACAAAAGGAAATGTAAATCTATAATTAACTTTCATAAGTAGATGATAATTAATATATTTTTCTTTCAAATTAAAAGGATTCGATGAGATATGTTGAAAATAAATAAAATACAACCAAAGGCTCAGTAAAATAAATTGAGAAACCTGTTACAGCACCTTAAGTTTTAGAGGAATGAGGCGCCTTGTCTATAGTTGTTGTTTTTTTTTCCTCTTTTATAAAAATAAACCTGGCTACAGTAACACCAGAAGTGGAAATGGCGTTTGAAATCTAAAATTCGAATTAAATTTAAAAGTTTAATTATAGAAGAGCGATCGGCTTCCGTAAAAGCACATCGTCGAACACATTTTCTAATTAGCGATTGGTCACGCGCTCGGAGGCCAATCGCACTCTTATACTAAATCTGAATCGGGCAATTTGAATTTGAACCGCTCCGGCTTATGATTTGCTCACAAAGCTTTTTGTGGTCATCGATAACGGGTTCATTTCAATATGCAGCTTCTTATGACTTCTGATTTGGATGTGTCCAATTATCTTTTAATGTTATTCCCGTCCATATAAGGTTAGATCTTGCGTTTGAAAATGTTGAAACAAAAATAGTATTATAATTCTGATTTTGGTCAAAAAATCGTTTATTAAAAATTTAAGTAGCTAAATTCGTGAGCTACATACAAAATAAGTTCATACAACTAAAAGGAGATTGTAAACGAATCATAAATCGTTCGGGCAGTTACAGTCGCAGCGCGTGTCAAATATATATTTTCTGTATAAGGCAAAAAGAAGCAGCGGAGAGACCATTAAGAAAGGGTGTCAAAATGATTGACGTGAGCCAACTAAGGGAATTTCAAATCAAACAGTGTCAGGCTACAAGTGGTCAACTAAATAAAGTGATGTCGTCATGCCAATTAAAAAAAATTATCCCCTTTAATAAGTGTCAATTCTTAACGAATGTGTGCATACGCATGATTTTTATTTCACACGTTCCCGTGATACTGGAAGGAATAATTTTAAACAAAACCAACTTTATTGTTATAAATTTAAAGCATATTTTAGATATGAATCAGATTTTATGACTATTTTTATTGACGCTTAGCTCCAACACTCAGTGTAGCAATTGCAGTGAAAACGATCATACAGGATAAAAATGCTTTTGGAATTTGAATCTTTTGGTAACATTGATAGAGTCAAAAATGTAACGAATAAATTATCGATTTTGGTTTTTAGTGCCAAGACCACTATACTAATACGTAGTGAGTTGAAGATGAACGTAGTAGAAGTGGTCATCAAATTTTAATAGTCCGTTAAAATAATAATCAATGAGGCGACTACCCTGGCCAACGGTACTGGCCAAAACAATTATACTAACAAAACTACTGTACTATTATTTTGCTTCATTTGTTTTAATGATACTATTGACCAAGACCTTGCTATGAGCGAGGCGATTTAATTTATTAATCTAAAATATTTTTAGAATATATGTGTTACTTTCATGACAAAATTAAATTTATAAGAATTACAGTCTATTATTGTAATATTTGTACAAATAGTGATGATCTCAATAAGACAAACTGGTCAGAGAAGCTGTAACTGCTGATATTAGTGAGAAGCAAGCAAGGGTACATTATTAATAGCTTGTTATTTATCTGGGCCACGAATACTTCCTACTTTCGTTGACGTTTCTCCAATTACCTATATCTCGGTTTCTATTTCGAATACTTGAAATCGATTTGAATCTTTACACTCGCTAATTGGATATTAGCGGTCCGTTACAGCGATAATCTTTTATGATGAATGTGTTTGTTCACGATCGACGATTAAATCTCCAGAGGATTGCGAAGGACTCGCTTCAAATTAACGACTTTTACGAATGTTTGTAAACTTGATTAGGTAGGTTCCTTTAAGAAATCAGATTTTGTATACAGCTTGATATATATAAAGATTATTATCTGTTACTTCATATCATCATTTAGATATTGAAATTAAAAAAATACTCTACAGCATATTAAAACATGAAATATATTTTTTAAAATGGACATTATTTTAGAAATACTGTCAAACAATATTGTTTATAGCATTATAAATTTTATATATTGCGAACGTAATGGTAAAAAGACAAGAACATCATTCGTTTTGCTTGAATATTTGTTTGTTTCTCCATCTTCATCTAGTTGCTCAGTCTTTAGCTGTTTATTTGAATCTCAGAAGCTGGCAGAGTGGCGGAATGTCGTCGCACGTGCCCGATGATGATAATAATAAAATGTTGGCGCATTATTTATTTATAGTCGTCTCGCGGCTGTCGCTCGTCCGTCTGTCCCGCTTATTATATATAAAGTGCATTATACCATGTTTCTTTGTCTCATTATGACCGGGTTATAAATTTTTGTGAATACAAACAAAACATTTTTAATTTGGGAGGTTTCTGATCTGGCTCATTTTCACCTGTTCGATTCATTTACTACAGTAAACAATGAGATTTCTTTTATATTTGAATTAGCCACCCCTAAAGTTTTAAAGTTTAATTTAACAAATGCAATAGATTTCATTTAAAATGATAAATTTTAAAGATCAGCATCAAATATCTAAGAGATTAATATAATTAACAACGAAAATTTATTCAATTCCTTTCAGTGGTATTGGCTTGCACTTTAAACAAAGGCAGAACTCTATTATTTTCTATCATTTACCTCTAAAAACTAGCCCACACTGAAACCATTGCGCTTATCGTAAATCTAGATATCTTAAAATTACTAAATAAGCAAAAAAGAACCAATGAAACACCAATTAAAGTACTTTTTCCATCAAAATATTAAAAAGCAAAGACCTAAACCGTCGGAATATTTTCAAGCTCGCTGATCTGTAGTCTCTACTAAACATCATAGCATTGTTTTGCTCGACGCAGCTATTTGCGGACGTCTCCCCCTCCCCACTACGGTGTCTGAACGCGAGCTATATTTTATCCCCGGTTGGGCTCGCCACGTAAACTGTCAGGATTGTAGGGCGTTCAACTCGTAGTTTTAAAGCTTATTAATTTTTTCTTCTTGATGTTATATTACTTTATCAGCTTGTTTTGAGAATTTTGATAAATGCTTTATTAGATATTTGTTTTAGAAAAATATTTAATAATGATGATAAATGGAACGATAATAATAATAACATTTATTTAATAAAACAATAAATTTATTCAAAGTAGCGAGTCAACTCAACGTGCGGCTATTAAGATTACGCACAAGCAAACAGTAGTAGATCAAATTTTAACAATAACGCTAATCTTTCTACGGCGCATAAATTAAAAACGAAATTGTCTCAGCGACGGTTGCGAATGCTCCGTGAAAACGACATTAACAAGCGCAATAATAATTGCTTATAAATCATAGAAATCATTGCGACGATGCATTGATAAAACGCGGTCTATATCTCAAACGTGTTTGATATATTGCGGGCGCGTCGCGGTGGACAGCGACTTGGCGCGGGTAGGATCGCGGCTAATTCTCACGTGATGGATCTATGCGGCTTCAGTTAAAAATTGTGCATGAACGAGAATTAACAGAGAGATTAGACAATTCGAGCTAAATTTATTATGGCGGAGGATGAAACCCTCACCTTTACTTTATTAGATGGTGTGTTGGAAGTAAGATTATGAGCAGCTCACCCGGAGATGGTAGTGAGACGTAAAATAAAATAAATGTCACAAAATACATTAAAGCTAGCGTCGTTTTATTATTGCGCGTCGTTAGTTAGTTTCTGATCTTATTAATGTTCCTTGAAATCTAATTACGTTGAAAATCCTTTCTCCGTAGGGTTCTTTATGATGCTCATTGCGGTCGCTTGCCCACTCGTCGAAACATAATGTCTACAATAAACTGCTTGTTTACGACAACGTGCAGTGACGTTCAGTGTACAAACACCATAAATTATTTCTCAAATCACATATGATGCGTATTACCCACTAGTCTCCTACAAAAAGCTCATGTATCTCCCGATCTTCACGCAACGACAAATGTGTAACAAATAAATTATAAAATCAACGGCCTCTGTTTTTATATCTCACGTGTGAAGCCCTATCCCGCTTGTGCTCACCGTGTCACATATGTCTCCGTCTCATTTTCTCGTGAATTGTCACCGCGGGTTCGCAGTTTATCATCAGTGGTCCTCCGATAATGACGTCTGTATTATGTATGGTTATTTTAAAATGCGTCACGACATGGAGTTCAACGTTCTAACTACGTCATATTCAAATTTTTGTAACTTAATGAATGACAGAAGAGTTGAGGGCAGAGCATACGTTAATATTTGAATAGGTATTCATGCAATGAAATAAAAGTGTTGGCGAGGGTATCTCCTAATTAATTAGCGTAGCTATAAGTAGAGCTAGCAGAAGCGGGGAGGAGCAGCTGTGACGTGACAGATGGCTGCGCGTCGCCTGCGCACGCGTCTCCTTTGAAAATCGCCTGGAATCTGGGGGCAAGGAAACCGCTCTAATTAGACGTACTTATTTACTTCAATCTATTCATCACTGGTAATTCATCGAATTGAAAACATCCCCGCAATTTTGTTTCGAACATTTATTAACATTGAACAGCAAATATAATAAACGCAAGCTTATTTCATTCCAAAAATATACAAAAGTAATACGAGTTTATATATCTTTATAAAACAATATTAACTATTCAATAAAGAATCTGATCATAATCATATAATAATTGATAAAAAGCAAAATCAATATGTGGAATCTACAATACGAATACATATCAATTTAGACAAATAAAAAAAAAAGTGACAATTAACGTCAAACAGATTTTAGTATCTGCCAATAGTAATGAAGGCACATCGCGTTCCGTAATCTTCGATCGACTTGAAAAACTTGAAAACGCTAGATTGACTTCAAGATATGTCAATCCAATATATGATTATAGCAAAATTATTTTTGTCAATGAAAGGGAACAGGGCAGGAATATGGTAGCTTATGCCCTAAGAAATAGTGATGTGAAAGGCGCACGTTGCGTTCAAGATTGTAGAAGTAAGTTGGCGTCTTAATGACATGCTTGTCTCGTCCGGACGGGTCGCGATTTAAACTCGTTTATCGGCCATTGTGTTTGTTTGTGTGCACCCAAATAGGTCGGCGAGATTAGTAAGAATTCGTGTCGTTGGAAAAACTTTTCACGCGTGTATTTTTATGAATTAATTACGGTTTTGCTTTTTCATCAGCCAAATGGCCACGTAAACCTCTCTATCTTCGGAACATCAACTCTTCCGAATTCATTATAAAGAATTAGCGCGGTCAGACATCTTAAGAAAAAATATAAACCTCACATAAAAGATTGGGAATGAAACTCGCAGGATGTGAATAATTAAATGTTAAATTACGTTCACTGATACGTGGAAAATAGATAGTTTTATCAATAAAGAATAGCCAATTACAACGGCCCGACAAAGTTATAATCATTAAAGTTGGCGTGACAGTTCGGGATCTAGAAGGCTTGTTGGTATGCAGCGCGCGCGCATCCCGCGCGATATCTCGTACACTACATTCCCGCCACGCGCGCCTAAACTAAATACATAATGTCCTCGACAGCTTTACTTGATTCTCATGGTTTTCGCGGTATGGAAAATGCTCTGTGATATGTGTTCTCTGATAAAATGCCACGGCTATGGGAAAACGAATGTAGAATAAATATATCCATGTCATATATTTAATAGATTTCATTGTAGCTGTAAAAAAGTTAGATTTAGCAACTGGTTTTTTTAGATGGTCATATAAATGTTATAAGATAATTAATTCCTCAAGCAATTAAGGTAGCATAGACAATAAAACTTTTTCTCCAATTAACACACGGCAAAAACATCGAAACTTTCAGTCAGATGGTCTGATTAATAAAAATATCTATCAACATTGGCATAGGAATGTAAGTAAATTGGCAGGTGATGGATCGCGTTCGGTTCGGCGTGCGCGGAGAATACCAATACACACATACGACGCATGTTGATCACTCGTTTGATATGCAACTTTCGCGGCTCTTGATCTTTGAGCTTTGAAATTTGACAAAATTTTGAAGTTTTTAGGTTCATAAAATTTTTTTTAAATATTTTTTTCAATTTGTTTTATACATATTATTGTTTGAACATTTGTATATTTTCTTTATCATAGAATATAATTTTTTTATTACCTTTGCTAAGTCCAAAACAATGAAAAATTTATAAATCCTACACAAATACTGTTGTACACTTCACGTTTGTTTAAAACGTCTCAAGTTAATATTAATGAAATAACGAAAATTAAAATGAAAATATAATTAAATTGATCAAATTTGAATAAATATCTTACTTAAAGTATACCGTATCAGCACATAACAACATAGGATCATTATCTAAAGCATTTTCGAAGCACATTATATACAGTCTAATTGGATCAGGATTGGCGCGGGCTTGCTCATCTTCGAACCCGCGGGCGAGTAATTCAAAATGCAAATATTGCACTTACAATACATTATGTATTCAAGAGGCAACAGTGCAACTTGCTGACTACGCCTCTCGCCGGTTTTACTGGAAAATCATGTAAAAATTGGTCATTTTTATTCCAAACGCACACAACATATTGGCGGTTCCCATGCCTCTAATTTTCGCGGACCTTGTAAAATATTCTATCTGGATAATGGAAAATATTTGTAATAAAATGTTGTTTTTTTTTATTTGTTGTCTTCTGTTATATTAAATTGTTGCTAATAGATTATTTTTGTAGGTAATCTTTATAGGAGAATTGTAGTTTCTTTTTAAAATATCATTCAGTTAGACGCTTTGAACGACGTATGTTTCATTAAAAACTTTTACATTTGTAACTTTTAAATCTGCCTTGTTAGTCCTGATATATCATATGATGCAGAGATAGTGATGTGCTTCTAAAAAAAGCTTCGTTAGTGATGCCCTCACCCTCACGAACGATCCAAATATAACCGGGACACGTGTGTTCACTTAGCACTGTAAAGTTAAACCTAAAGTTTTAAAAACATGTATAATTTTAACCGTTTTACAGTTACGTTAACACAACGCAAAAACTTGGTATCGAATAAAAAATCGATTCGAGTTATTCATTTGTTCATTGTATCGAAGGTCAATCGAGATATAAAATTAAAAAGTATAAGTGGTGTTCGAACGGGTCTCGTTTTATTAAATTTCAAATATAACTATACCGCTGGTTGGATTACAATTTCAAATTTGGGCCGCGGCGATTCCACTTTTGGTTTCGTACCGCTGACCGTGGAGCTTCGTGTCTACTGTTGACTGACTGGAAGCTGCCTATTTCTTAATGTACAAGTTTCCTTTTTTAATATTTTACATTGTTATCGTGTACACGAATAAAATAATTTACCATAAAATTATGGGTATAAATGAAAGTCCAATAATATCCTCCACTTTACGTATCAACATCTGGCCGCGTTATCTGAAGCATATTCTTTATTGTTTATCAATGTAGGTAGCTCTAATGATGTTAATGTGAATACAGCATTCAACCCATTATTATACTACAATTGTATAACGCATTAACTAACATGTTATTTCTGTTTTCGTTTAGGCTGAAATTTGGAAAATACTTTCACAATGTTGTTATGATCATGTAGTATTTGGGCAATGTTCGAATATTAGGCGATGCATTAGAAATACTGCTTTCTATTCTATCTTCTATTCTTCTTTCTTGCAGCGCATTTTAGTTTATTTTAAATAAAATTTATTTCCAAATTCAAAATATTCTTTATTCACATAGACTTTTACAAGCACTTTCATTATATACATATCCATCATCCTCAGGTCCTAATCGACAAAATATTTTGTTGAATTTCACTATTTATCAATGTTGAAAACAAGGAAAGAAGTGTTAGTGTTTCGCGTTTTTAGTCAGCCTCACAAAATGTGAAATATAATAGTCGTGGCGCAGTGGCATAGCGTCTGACTGTAAACGCGATGGACAACCATCGCGCAACCACAAGGTTCGATTCCTATTTGCCTTCAATTTATTATTTTAATTTCCGTTGAGTTCAACTCAACGACTTACGCTGCGACATGCAACCGCAAACATAGAGGAGATTTTTTTATATATAGATAATTCTACCTCTTAATTACGTATCTACAATACTACAATAAATAGTTGTCAGAGCTTTATGCTCGCCGGTCAATAGATTAGAATCCTTTCGAAAGCTCAATTTGCTCACTCGTATAGTTTTGTTTTAAACAACCGTATCTCCTAAACTATCTCGCGAATAATTCACTATAACGCATGCGTTCAACGTTATTTCGTTTGAAACGAAAGTTAACCTTATTTTCCATTTCCTAAAGTTTAAAATAGACTGGTTTAAATGGTTTGTTTGTCTCAATTACTGCTTAAGAAACGTAAGCCTTATGGGATGGTATTAAAGTAGGTTTTTGTTGTGCCATGTCGTATGTATGTTGTTTCAAGATGCAAGAACTCAAGAATCCAGTCTTAAAGATGACCGCGCGCCGATTTTCGAAATACGAGGAGCGAAATTCGAAAGCCACCTTTTTTGCGGGGCTGATGATAGTTTTTAATTATTGTACCGCTAATTAGTTTTTAGGGTTCATTATTATTGTTGTAAAAAGTATGAAAAAAAGTACTGATTTTTTTTATGATAAATATTCTTTTACCTTTGCATTATGATTATTTTTCAAGTTCCAGCTTTAAGCAAAGCGTATGGTTTTGTTGAGGCCAGTTGTGGTACAGTTGTGGGTTCGATTCTCACTTTTTTTTTTAAATACAAGCAAATGAGCGTACGGGTCACCTCGTGGTGAGTGATCACCGCCGCGCAGGACCCCGTGTAACACTAGAGGAGCTGCAGGCGCGTTGCCTGTAAAAAAGTATAGTTTTGCAATTTTTCTATTTACATTATGATTGAGCCAATAAATGATCCTGAGTAAAAATTTTTGTAGTTAAATCATTTATATTATGATGCCGGCCTTGTTAGAAAAATAATTTTATTCGCTTACGTCCACTACTAGCGTCATTGCTATGCTGCATATCTGATATAGTTAAATTTAGTAAAATTTTTGTTTTCGTCTATACCTAATAAGGCTAAAAATAAAGTTTTTGAGATCGCTTATTATAATCGAGTAACGGTAAACCATATAAAATACAATAACGAAAATCAAACGAAACCCACGACTAGATGTTTTATTCAAGCAAAAATATTTATTATGCGGAACTCAAAAATAATGGGTGCGTAAATTTTATGACTTGTTCCGAAGCTGTCGGCCCGCAAAAACTTAGGAGCTTTCTCGTCGGGTGTCTGAATTTGGCGAGTTTTTATTGTAATATATTGAGATGCGCTCTACGTACCCAGACTCTTGCAACAATTTGATCCTGCCAAGGTTAGTTTTTTGCATATGTCATTCTTTTTTAGTTCACGTTTTCCCGAAAAGTAAGGGTTAGATAGAGAAAAAATAAGAAGTTACGCTACTCTTAAGTTTAATATTTTTAAAGTTTCATATTTTTAAAGGTACAATGTAGAAAAAGTAGAAAAAAAATCATCTCGAGATAGTTACTAATACATGATGATTTTTTTCCTTATGTTCTACAATTCCTTTGTTCTGGATCTTCGTCGTTCGGATTTAATCCACAAATTTATCATCTGTTACGTAATATCGGGAGGCTAATGAACGTATCGGTTGCGGAGTCGCGTTACCTCTTGTTAGAGTGACGTTCGTTTATTGTCTCGGGTACTTGGCTGCATTGGGGATTATATTTTAATACAATGTCTTTACTTGCATATTAAAAAAGAAGCTTTACCGGAAGGATCCTAGTGTTGAGACACTCCGTCTTTCATTTTATATGTAGCTAACATCTAATGTCTTGAAAAATCAGTTCGTTAGTTCAGACGTTATTTTTATAAGATTTTTTTACTTTTACGGTGAAGTACCAGGTTGTATATTGGCAGATTTATTAAAATCATATCTACTTACACATTCCACGACAAACCCTTTATTTAATATTATAAATAATTATAATTAATATCCAATTAAAATACAATTAATTAAAACATACTTACATACTATCACATACATATACATGTGATCTAACATCGATTAGATTACTACACCTAATCACTATTAATATCGATTATAATATCGATTAAATTACTACTAATTATCACTATCGACTCTATGAATGAGGCTGGTTGATTGGTAGCGTTCGTCAATTTGTCAGGTACCACCACCCCGTCAGTCTCGTCGACAGCCAGGAATGATTCGATGACGTCTGAGATGGATGCCGCTCCACTATTAGGAGAGTTGCCAAGGATAGGTGAACGTACGAAACGACAATTGTGATGCGGGCCTCGGTTACAATTGGATAAGTAAGACCCTATGCAGGTCTAACTAGATGGTTAAACTATTTGATTGATTGGTTTAGTTTGTTGTTAATTAAATTGGTACAAGATCAACTTGCCCGCAGCTTTTGTTGTACGTTTGGTTGTTATATATATATATATTTTTGTGTGACTTTATGTGGTAAACTTCGAATTATCTCTAGGACTTTTTGATTATTGGATAATTTTATACTTTCTTTTAATATTAATTACAGAAGGTTTCTTTAAGAAATTTCTAATAATATTTCTTCTCTAATCATAAATTCTTCTCTTTAAAATATTTTCTTTTGCTATATGATGCTTAGTTAATCTGTTCGAAAGTTTTTATAATCAACACTCGACGATAAAAATACTCACTTAAATTCCTGTAATTATTCGTTAAACTAAATCAGCTGAATTAATTGAGCATATATAAAAATGTAATGAATTTACAATATACAGAAGAAAAATACAAGAATTTCACAAACAACATCGTTGCAACTTGTACGCAAAAATAAATACAAAATGAAATACCAAGCGGTTTATTGTCGAGCTATTACAAGAAAGCATTCTACCTTTGATTACAAAACATATCTCCTGGCAGCGTGTTCCGATGACATCGTCGTCAATTATTTGGCAAGCGATCGCCACATTCTGGGTCACAATGACCAAGATCAGCACCAGAAAACCAAATTTCAACCATGCGAACATAAAATACAGTTAGATTTTGTAAATTCTGGTAAATAGTAAACAAAAACCTCTTTCAGTTTGATTATTTTGTGTTCAAAACAAGATTTATATATGATTTTGAACGCTTTAACTGTTGAGATGTAAATTGAATAAATCTCTTTATTTTTAAAGCGCATGTATATTTTTTGTACGATGTGATGTATCACATAAGGAATTTATTGCTTCTAAATATAATAATATTATAATGAGTTTTAAGCTCTGTATATATTCCTAAATATCTAATAAAATATATCATCCACCACCACTGAGTGTCTTAGGTACCACTAGGTTCTTTCTGCCTACCCGGCTTTGTGATGAATATATACTCGGGTATTGAAGAATATATATATTTTTTTAGAGTCACGCTGCTGCCAGCCACTGTATAAATTTAGAAATTATACCAAAATATAAGCTATTTAATTGTCAGCACAAAATATCAAGCAAAACATATGAGGCCGTCACTGCTTCTTGATAGTTTCCTACGTTTAGAAATATCAACATTAAAAACAACTTTTAAATATAGATAAAATCATAGTAATGTTACATCCGACACTCCTTCGGCCATTTCTATAAATACAGCACTTAGTATTACAGAATGGAGGCAAAATACTTATTTTCAAGGAGTGCCGAGAATAGATCCCTCAGTGACCCCGTCGGCACGCAACCTGAGTGACTTTTTACATAATCCTCCCGAGGGATATTTATTTGGAGTTGTTCATAAAAAAATAATACTTTTGAGATTTGAACGGAAATGAAAAACATTAATATTGAATTCTATTATACTGACTGAAAGTGATAACTAACATGCACAGATAAATAAGTAATATTTGTGGATTTTCTAATGGAATTGACATTCCCTCCCTTGTTTCTTGTTTGGAGTGATTTGCATTAATTGTATTTTAATTTCCGCTTTACGCTCTTTCCCTCATAGCAGGGCAAAGGGAATCTAGTGTAAGATACTCCGTTACTCACTTTCCAACAAATTGTCGAGACATTGCACGATGAATAGCGGAAATTAACGCCACGCTCTGCCTACCAGGGCGTGAAATTAAGATAATTTATAAGTTTTCACCCGAGTGGATTGAACCTACAACCATGACACATACAGACTCTGTCCTATTTCGCTACAATATGTTAAGAACATATATATTAATGTAACTAACAATTTAGGCTAGGTACAAAAAATGTTGTTAGAATCGTTACCCATGTACTTTCTACGTACATACAAAATGAACAAAATCAAAACTAAAAATAGACCACAACATCCCAAAAATCCCAAATCTCACAACACCATTAATAATATTTCGCAATCCACTAACACTAACAGGCAGAACAAATCAACGAATGGTTAATTTAAAAATGCCTCGCTTCATAATCGATGCGCAGGCGCAGCTCATTACGGCCGCTGTAACGACCCTCGGTAAATCAAGCGAACACCGGCCGGCGTCGTACTGATGAGATCAGGAATATCGATTCCACGTCTCCGTTTCGGTATATCGGTTTACTTTTGATATTTGATTACATATTGGTCTTTGGTTTGGTTTGGTCGTTAGCTGGTGCTTTCTTTTAAAGTCATGGTGTTACAGTTATTTACAATAAGACCTAGTTTAGTATGAATGTAATGCGATTAAATATGTTTATATTTTTATTAGCCTTCACACTCTATTCCATATTTAGAAGGGAGAGAACTGTGTTGAGACACTCCGCTCCCATTTTCTGTCTAATTTCCAGAGGAAACCTTGTGTTAAATCACTTTGTATTCCCCTTTCTGCCAAAAATAAATTTACCAAATTTACTTACTATGTCTTGAATTTCGGTATAAAGTAAGCAACGGAGTATTTTAATACTAAATCTCTAAGGCCCATCTTATTATATGTAGAGTTTTTTATTCGTATTTGTTCTAATTCGTTATTGAAAACTAAATAACAGAGAGGCCGCTCGGCACAAAATGTGACTGTACAAACGACTGGTTGTGGGTTCGATCCCCACTCGAGGAGATGAAATATTTACTTAAA
>DWAO01000226.1:0-29782 GCA_018230605.1 Heliconius congener | reverse complement strand
GCCTATATGTTATTCTGGGTCTTCAGCTACCTACATACCAAATTTCATCGTAATCAGTTCAGTAGTATCTGCGTGAAAGAGTAACAAACATCCATACATACATACATACTCACAAACTTTCGCATTCATAATACTAGTAGGATTAGTCTCTTTCTCTCTTTTCATTCTCAAACAATATACCAGAACGAGAGAAGAAAATCCCCCATTCTTTTTTACGCAATTACCTACTTTCTATAATAAACCTAAACCATGGTCAACTTCACCACTGAAACCTACGACTTTGATTTCGTGAATGAGGCGTGTGCATCATTATTAGCATATGGCGTTTTATTTTACAACGATAATTTTATTATGTTTTTTGTTTGAAAACATCAGAAGAGTGACTGTAAAACCGACTAGTTGTGGATTCGATCCACACTCAAGATGAAATATTTACTTAAATGTATATTATCATTTCTTCGCTCTGGTGTCGAGACAAAAGCGCGGCGTTGAGTTCTGCCTCATGGAAGTGGGTAACGAAGTGTCCTAACACTAGGTTCCCTCTGCCTACCCTGCTGTATGTGGGATACAGCGTGAAGCTCATTATACTTACTAAATCTGTAGTTGTATTTTAGGATTTTATTTAACATAATAAATTAATAAGCCTTTAAAGATTAAACTAAAGGACTATACAAAAATAAACTAAATAAAATAATAAGCTTCTTTAAACATAACGATTCACTGTGCAACGCGTACACACAAAAACCGGTCAATCGTGAGTCGGGCTCACCCATCGATGATTCCGTACCAATTTCATGGTCGTAGGTTAACAAAAAGTGACAATTTAACTTAGCGGGCTTAACCACCAATTAAGCAAACAAATATAAGTTTGTAATGTGTATACGAGTATGTACCTAAAAAAAAATACTGTAATATAAATTTTTTTTTGGCCAATTTTTTAATTGTAGGTAACGGGTAAGTATCCCATTTCGAATTGATAAGCGGGGATAAATTTAATTGGATCTGTATATTTTATATTATTGTCACCTTGATAGCTCCACGTGGTCGTGAGAAAAATGTCATGAACAGACATACAGACACACAATTAGACAGACAACAAAGTTACTCTTTAAAAGTATGGAATCCTTAAAATTAATTCGATTGAAAGTACTGAGATAAAGCTCTATAAGGAATTAAGTGAGGCATGAGACGGCATGTGAAAATTTAGAGAAACGCACGTCCCACGCAGGCTGCACGCGAATAGTGGGCGATTGGTAACACACATTGAATATATCATGTGGAGCTGTCTTGTTACGTTAAAGGTGGCCTTATAAAGAAATTTAAACTTACACCAATTAAATTCGTTATATCGAAGAATTTATAGTAAAAAAAAAAAAACGAAATTAAACCATCAGAACTCTAGATATATTCAACTTTTAATATATTCAATTCAGAACTTTAGATATATTCAATTCATTATTAAAATAATGCACCCTATTTACGTTTAAGATTTTTCGTAAAAGTAATAATTAAACAACGGGATAAAAGTGTTATTTTTTAATATAAATATTTACAGTATATTTTGGGTACAGTACGATCAAAGGTGACCGCCCTAAAATAAGCTGTAGATAGCTGCGCAGACTTGACTTTAGGGTTTTTACTTATTTTCTTTTCGTGTATATAATGCGCAAAATGTCAGAGAAACTAACTTCAGAGCGGCCATGACTTGTCGACCGTATTGTAAATATGCTGATTGTACGACTAACACCAGAATTCACAAGTTTGAAGTTCAGGAAAGCTTAGAGGAAAAATATGTTTTTATATAGGTATTTAAATCACACGTAGGTACATACTTTAAAGTAACATAATTTCTAGTATAATAAACATATTAATTAACATATTATAGAGATGATATTGTACGAATAAAAAATGTAAACACCAAAAACTTTTGCCTTATACAAGATTTACAATGTGCGTCGAAACACGCAGTGCCGATCCGATCGCATGCGTGTCGCCTTATCGCGCACGACTCGCTAAATTAACTCTCCTTATGAAGACATACGACGACCTGCGTGCACTCATTTCGACGCTACTACTAACTTTATTTACTTACATTTGACCAAATATTATGAAATCAATTAAGACATTATTAATTAATCAAAAATAATTTATTATTGTTTAATTAATCAAGGCAAAATTTATACAACTTTCTACTGCGCAAGTCCTTATTCATTGTTAGCAAATAAGTAGTTTTCCAAAGATGAAAAGACAACATTCATAAATATTTATACTTTCCATCTTTATATTTCAGACCACATAACGACATCTCGATTTAAGATTTCTGATCCATTTCAACGCACAATGAATACGAAATAAGAAATCAACGCAACCGCACTTACCCTAAGCAATTTTCTTTCATAGCCAATATTTTCAGCGGCTTCGCGAGGCGCCACTAAAATATGGAGCTCGAGCATGGATTTTGTTTAGTGTGCAATTTTCAATCGGAATAGACATATATCACGTTTTGCGGAACCTGAACGCAACCAAAATGGCCTAATAAATCTAAAAGTCCATTTTCATATAAAAGAAAACCGATTAAGGAGTTCTGCGATAGCGATCTCTCGAACGAAGCTATATATTATCATGATCGAACGAATTCAAGATCACAAGCAGTTGACAGGAGGTGCGTGAGGAAATTGAAAAGAAAAATGTCACTGATATAGTCTATTGTCTGTCTAATAATAGTTAAATACATATACTCATAATATACGCATTTAGTTTTATTGTTTCTTATCTTCATACGCTCAAGAATCTATTTATATACTTTAGTATATAACTTCATTATAATAAATTATGTTAGTTTAGTAATAACCTATGTATAAATCAATATATATTTGTATAGAAATTAATGTTAGACAATGCAAAAGAACAAGTGCGAAAAATGTTACAAGAAAAACACAAGTTTATTTTAAGCACTGTTAGAAAAAATAAAGACATTATTTGTGTCTTCCCAAGGATATAAAGAAATTACCGGCCATAATAGAACAAAGTCACGCACCACTGTCTCATATAATATTTCAACAATTTCACAACACATCCCTTTTGTAAATTATCATTAGCAGTATTATGAAAACTTTCATGTGTAGCCTAAATGGAACTTTTAATAAGACTAATTTATTTATTTTACAAAATCAAACTGGGTACAATTAAAGAAAACACTTATTAAGAAATAATTTGGAAATAAATCCAGTCTATAGCGCTTTAACAAAAATGTAAAAACTTTCTTATCTCACAAATATATTGAAGCAATCAAAAGGTACGCCGAATTATTTGAATTTCATAAATACGTAGAGCATTTCAGGCTCATTTCGCAATTGTAAGAAAATTGGGCCGAACATTGCTGCGCCATATTAAATTCTTCCTGTTTAATCAAAAGTATAAGGTAAGAATTATAAACGATAAAATCCCTGTACATCGACGATACGAAAAGAAAAGTCGGCAAATAAATAGCTGGCGATGTTTCAAAAAATGGGTAAATTGCCGGGGTGAGTTTGCGGGCACGCCTTTTATCTGTAACGTCTATCAGGCTCACGTCACCGTTGTTTATACAGATAAGGGCAGAAAGCAGTTTATAAAAACAAAATGTATCGACGCGTATAACAATGGCGAATTAAAATGATCTTCCGTTCGTTGTTCAATTCGCTAGATTTATTATAAGTTCGAAGTGTGTACCACATTATCGCATAAAACTTAGTTCTCAATCGCTCTCGATTTAATGTTTTAAACATAAATTAAAGTGAAAATATGCTACGCAATTACATACAATAAGTTGAACAATAAATCTGCTATCGTAAAGAGCATAAAGTGTATTTTGTACCTTTGTTTTCAGATAAAAAATAATGAGTTCGACCATTATCCCACTAGTTGCTGTGTAACAAATGTTGTTATGCAAAACTACTGCAGATAAAATATAATGCCGTAAATACAAATAACTGACCACTCGCAGCGATCACTAGCATGATTAAGAAAAAGGAGCTAGAGTAGCAGCATGATAACAGAAAAACGAAAAACGCCCGCAACCAGACGATATCTACTTGGCTCAGTTATTAAATATTAAAATAAGCCGAGCATTCCGACACGAGTCCCCGAGATACGCTAGATTACTGCAAACACAATGAAAGCGCAGGATCCAATTGCTTTCTCGCGTTATCAGAGAGAGAACATCGTTTACTCATAGCTTACAATAAAAATTTGCATAAATTATTAATGTCAATCGTGTTCATTAGAGACGACCCGGGGACAAAATCGTGTATTAATAACCTTTAACGAGTTTAAAGGGCAGCCTCGTTTTCCCGATGTCTGCAGAATGCTATAAATCGGAACGTGAACATTGCCTCACCGTGGCCCGAAATTGTATCGGTTGCTTAAGCATTGTGCCGAAGCTCGTCGCCGCCCACTCACCTGAAACAATACATCATTACAATATCATTATGAAGCTCCTTGACAGATGACACGCAATAAATTAAATAATTAAGCTTATTTTTGTGATAAGATAAACTCAATTCAAAAGAAGATATGAAATTGACACTGACACGTCTATGATTTTTAAGGATAATAATGTCGAAGTACCTACCTGTTATACGCATACCAAGTTACGTTCACTAGTAGTATCTTAGAAAAATACTAGCATTTGTCGTTTAGTTCTGCCATATTAAATACTAACGAGACACTTAGAACCAATAATAATTAAATCACTTGCCTTTTACTCTATCGGCAACGTCTATCGGTACGCCTATTAAATCCAACTACTGATATTATTAACTTAATTCAAGATTACGCCTTGAAGTTATTATGGATAATTTTTTTGAAGTCATTTCGCATTATAATACGAAATATTATAGAGAATTAGTGTTGATATAAATGAAGAGAGAGAAGAAAATAAAGTACTTTGAGTTCTGTTAAAGGGATGGATACCCGCTAGAGGCCGGCACCCACAATTTCTGCTTGACTATACAAGACGCCGCAACCTGATAGCAAGCAGTGCTACGATAAGATTTTATTTAGTAGCATTAGTACTTGCAGTGGCTTATCGGAATTCTGCCCAAGAGACTAGTAAACGCAGACTTGTATATATATTTATTTCGTCGGTCGATTTCTCTACATAAGATATAAAAATACTTAAATATCGAGTTTCGCCATTTATTTTTTGTATTAGTGTATAAATTGATAGATAACTTTATTTAAAAATATATATATGGTTATAAATGTTTAATTGTCCAGTTATTTGTAAAATTGTATAACGTAGAACTATCGCACTTACAGTTCGCAAAGTGCCAACCAAACCAACCACATCAATATTTATATTTTTATATAAAAAAATCTCATAGAAACTATTAATTTTGCAGCTAAAACCCTGTTCCCAATATCTACTGACAGGGATCAGAATAATAAACGGATAATCTATTCGTGATACACGGCTTGTTTAACTAAGGGCCGCGTTCTCATGGCTATCGTCGTCCAGATCTGTCGTCGTGTGCAGGCGCCAATGTTCGCTAATGTTATTTAATTAACTCGTATTCATTATCGAAGGACGCGTGCGTTCGTAGCGAGATCTACAGGTGCTCGGAGGGAGACAGACCACCGACGCAAGCGCTCACCATCTTGGGCTTTCTATTATGTTCGTTTACTTTAGAAATAAAAATTGAGTATTGTTGTCGTTGTTGTTCAGGCCAGTCGTGGCGCAGGGGCACAAGTGTGTGACTGTAAAAGCAACTAGTTGTGGGTTTGATCCCTATTCGAGGAAATGAAATATTTATTTAAATACATATTTTAAATTTCTTCGCTTTGGTGTGGACGCAAAACGCGGCGTTGAGTTCCACCACTGAACACGCAATATCTCAAGAATTCGGTGAAAAATGGGTGTTTGAACACTTTGTTCCTTCTGCCTACCCTTCAGTGTACGGGATACAGCGTCAAGCTAAGTTTTGTTATCTTTTTTGAGATGAATAATATAAAATGTTTTATATAAAACTTTACAATTTCATTTCTGAAACCCTGCACGTATATATCTACAAGAAGGCTGTATAATATGACTTTTACAAATCATATTATTAACTTCATAGTGTGGCGGCAGATAACTTTAAAGTTACATATTAATCCAGGCGTCAGGCAAGTCGCGCTTTGTCGGATCTCAGTGGATGAAATATATAGACCATTAATATTCGGTGGGTGTTATGAAGAGATAGCTGGAGCAAAGTCAGGTAACCAAAATGTATTACGTTTTAAGTCTTAGTACGTGATGCACGACGTGCTGTAGTAAAATTAAGCTGACTTCAATTTTGAGGAGTAATTATATTAATAGTATAGATTGTGGATATTAAAAAAATCTAATTCTATGCTTAACAATACAAAATTTTAAATGCAAAAATTTTCAATTTTCACAAATAGTAAAATGCAAAACAACAAACTGCAAAAATGTAGAAACAGTAATTAATATTTAAAGAAACGTTTCATTGGTTGCTGTCTCAGCCGAAAGAGACTTTTAACGTTTTATAAAACATATTTAACCAGCTCCCGTTCTCATCCTACGCTAATTTTCAAAATTATAGCATTAGACGCCTAGCAGTAACCTAACCAAATTCCACTTCAGTATTTCTCATTTTTTCTCCTACATTTAAGTTAATTTAAATAACGTTTATGCCTACAACCACAATTAACAAATTAATATTTCGGCAATATGTAGATTCGTACATTTGATAAATAATGTTCACAAAATGTTATGAGGTCAAAATATTAGCATCCAATAGTGTAATAATATATTGCTACTTTAACATTTTTAATATCTAGCCGCTGACAGTAGGAGTGGCTGACCTCGATGAGGTTAAACAGTATCGCAATAAAGCACACAAAGAATACCATTAAATTCTCGTTGTCATTTCAATATCTTATCTTTTAATAAAACATCTACATTTTTATGTAAACATTTTCGCAAAAGAATATAACATAAAAAAGACTCCATTCAACTTAATAATATTTATACAAAACAAGTAATTTAAAATTCAATCGTCCCTATATGTATATAAGATAATCGACAATCCTTGTAATATTATGCAAAGAACGGCTTTAAATCAATCGTGAATGGCAAATAAGTGGATATAAAAATGTGCGGTGACAATAATAGCGCGCATGATGAGGTCCGTGTCGCGTCCACTCGACTCGGACCGTCCTCTTATCGCTGGTGCCACGATAAAAATCTTGGATGTAGTTTTGAAAGAAAATTTACAAGTTTGTCCGCTAATAACCATATACATGTCAGTGTGATGTCTGCTCGAGCGGCCGGCGACGCTTACGACCCCAATAGAAATCCGATTTATGATCGTACCCTCAGGAGTAGGGTACAGCGTTTTACAACTCAATTTAAAACACGACATATTTCTCTTTATCTCACAACCATTTCTGACACCAATAAAAACAGTTTCTTAATGGATATAGGAAGGTGTAAACAGATCCAGCTCTCCGACTCGGTCTTTACATCTAATAAGTGTTGCCTTTATATACATTCATTTATACATATATTTAGATAAGGCAAAATTATACACAAACAATAGTTTAAGTTTTACTTAATATACAATATTTACTTAATATAATCATTGACATAGAGCATTAGATATGACAAAATTATTCATAGACATTCGGCGGAAGAAATAGAAGCGACGTCATAATCGAAAGTGACGTAACAATATTTCGTAAAATAGGAACGTCTCAATCGCGTGATCTTTTTACATCAAAAGCCTCTATTGAATCAGTTGATGGGGTACCATTACGAGAGCAACACGTCAATCAATTGCACAAGAGGGAAAGTTACGTTATTAATGCCAGGACAGTAACGGTTACTCTACAATTTGAAGACACATTAACATTAAGCACTTACACATAATATGTAAAATCTATATTTAAAGTATTTTTTTTTTCTTAAAAATACATATTATTTTCAGCTTTTCGCTTGATCGTATATAATGATAATGGATACGTTGGCAAAGAGAATCAAAAGTTAAGAATTCCATTCTCCACATTTCACAAGACTTTAATATTAAACATAATTAAGAATTATTTTCATTTCCTGGTAACGAAGCAAAAGCGGCTACATTGTGTTTCGCCACTCAACACGTAATCCCCACCGAAAGTGGGCAACGGAAGCGTCTTAATGAGAAGGGAATGTTTTAACACTAGGATTCCGGGATCTCTCTGCTTTCCTTGCTAGGAGCGATATATGAGAAGCTCTTACAACGTGAAGCTAAAAAATTAATATTGCTCATAATGCAGTCTGACACTCCTCATATAAAATTATTCAGACACATATGCTCAAGAACTTAATTGCACAGTACGTGAGATGTTGGTTCGGTAATCAACAGATTACATCAGTCTCAGTAGGCATAATAATATCGCGGAGTTAATATTCATTGTGACGGCGCTGCGTAGGCCGACACACTCCTAGACCACGCCGGCACACGCTCCGAAACAATAAAATTTGCATTTGGGCGTTACCATCTGTCAACCAGGATATTCACATCAACTAATCCGTTGAGATCAAACTTATTGTATCTTACTACTCTATAGTAACTCAATTGTATGTAATACATCGTTTTATTTCGTATAGATATGTATCTATAAAATAACTGCCATTTATCATGGTTACATTCGGTAATCTTACGAAATACCCTACTCTTGCGTATATGATAATACCGTTACAGGAAGTGAGGATCGCACCTCGCATCTGAATAAGAACCAAAAAGCAGTTTTCATTTCGCCTAGCAAAGCACTTACTCCGAAAATACGGTGTGGAGCTTAAGGGGCATTGTACATTCGAAAAGCGTCGCGCCGAGCCGCGAGCCACTAGTGCCATGCAATAATGCGCTTACAGCACTCAGTGGTCGAGGGCCTTTATAATTCCATTCTTCGAAGGTACAGAGCGACTTGGGTTAAGTCGAAAGCCGTGTTGCTTCTGAAAGACTTATTACAGTGACGCTTTTCTTACTCTTTTACTCACTTTATGAAATTCTTTTACATTTACACTCTATGGAAAACATTGTTCATTGAATTGAGTAATAAACTACAAAAATGTCGTCATGCAATAACTTATCATAGCTATTTAAAATTAATAGAAAGTAATAGTGAGCAAATCTTATTAAATATCTATTTAACAACTCACTCGTAAATCACTGGTGAATGTGGATGGTGCAACAATTAAAGGACAACTATAGAAGACGGTATTTTTTCAATGAACTAATGAGTAGCGTTTGTTAGAGGACGAGTCACAGAGAGAAGTCGTGCAGATAAATAAGAACAAATGTGTTACACGTACCGCACTGCACCCTTACTGCCTCTTTATTTCTACTTAATGTCTTAAGCAATCCTGTATAATTTCTATCAAGAGGGCAGACCGTTCCAAAGCGTTTTCTTAATTTGTTATAAATAAGATAGTATCTGAAATAATTATATCCAAGCAAGGTATTTTTGCATAACATTATGTATGTAATACTATAATTTTTCGTCTTAGATGGGATTGCTTATCGATATTTGACCCCACAACTACTGTTATCATCTAACTTAACGACATCTGTGTTATTCAGTGTTATTTATAAGTACATAATATATATTATTGTTTTTTGAATACAAACTGAGACCGACAAATACGCCACATGTAAGTATTAAAATCTGCGGCACGACGACGATTTGTAAGACGGCGGCCGAAACACGTAGTACCGGGACAATAAACGAATCCTAACATGTCCGGATATTGTCCGACTCGCCTTTATTGGTACATATTTTAGAGAGACAAGTCACAAGTACAGAGACCGTGTATTGCTTAAATGACATTTATACCTTTACATATATAATGTTATAATGTTTGTTTATCATTGAAATCGAAATATTTATGCAATGTGTATATTATAAATGTAATGTAAGAAAATTCATATTTTTTTATAGAAATAATGTTATACATAAAGTATACAAATGATATCTAAACTTATGAAGATAATTACATAAGGATTCGAACTTACGGTAGAATAAGTAACGACGGTAAGGTCTTTAGGTACCAAAATTATAATTATTTGTTTATCTATATTCACGTTTTTTCCGGCATTGCACTAAAGGCGGAACATAGAGTTGAGATACTCCATTCTCCGCTTTCTATCTGAAATTGCCTGTTTTGCCATGATGACTGGATTATATTCAATCTCCACTCGAAGTTCCATCAACTCATAAAACCGTCGCGTTTACAGGCACCGTCTTGTTGCGCCACGGCCTCTTACAGTTGAATAATGATAATTACAAAAAAGTGTAGATACAAAAAAAAAACAAGAACTTGTTGAAACAAAAAATCTAAAGTTAATTACATATTTCACGAAGATCACTCATAAAAAAATATCAATAAAACATTAGAAGTTTACTTATTTAATGTTAATGCTTCAGTAAAATAATTAATTAAAAACATGCCAAGCTGAATCTAAATGAAATAAAATACTTAATATGGAGCTTTATGGTGTACTATAAAATACTATAAACACGGCCATTATCAGCTGAGACATCTAAACACCTTCGCTGGGTAAACAAAATAATAAAAACAGCGTCATCGTGATGTGAATACATACAAGTTGATTTTATCCCATCACTGCAATCCGACGGAGATGTTCTAAATCGAGCGCGTTTCATTAACCTCCAATCGAGTTAATGATCGTTGAACTTTTTCGCTCAAATAAACATTAAGAGAATGTACGGCGCAACCGAGGAACCTTTTACAGGAATTACGTTGCGGCTAAGTGCTCCCTTTTAGTAAGCTTCATACGATGACGTTGCATACATAAGTGTATCGAAATTAGATCTTTGAATCACAAGTACGACGTACACAGTGGAAACAACAGTATGAATAATATAGAATACCTACTATTTGTTCTTGCATTTTTCTATACAATTCAAATCAACATCGTAAGGCAGAACCTCCATACCATTTAGAAACGGAACAACTTTAGGCATTATATTACAAACTTTGCAAAATTTTCATATCTTCATTAAAGAAAACTGTGTCTGTAGTGAATACGCTCTACATGGAGGGTATAGAATAGTGAACGAGATTAAAACTTTGCCACTTGAAAGTGCAGTGGCCACATGGCTGAAGTGAAATTTACTCTGAACAAAAGTTAATATAAGCGGAATTTGTCCTTTGGCAAGCAGTTTGCGGCGTGGCCCAAGTTATAACTTTGTAGGGAACTCTCGAATTCAACAAGGCAGACGGAGACAGTTGGACACCTGCGTTTTATTTTACTGATTATCTTACCACGTTATGATTTAAAGTTCAAATTTATTATTATTTTATTTTATATCAATATCAATTAATGAATTAAACAAAACATATGAAACGCTAACAAGTTATAAAACAAAAAAAAACTAAAAAGTATTGGAACAACTTAGTAGCGCCGTCGAGGCGCAGCGGTACAGCGTCTGACTGTATACTCAACGATTGTAATTTTGATTCCCACTAACACAACATTGAGTTACACAGCTTAACACACTATCGTGTGTTAAGCTGTGGAACTCAATGTTGTCTTCGAGACTTTTCCCGAAGACTGGGTGAAAAATGGAAAAATGGGTTCAAAATTTCTTCATAGTAGGTTCACCCTGCCTACCCTGCTGTATGTGGGATACAGCGTGAAATTGAAAAAAAAAGAACAATCGATATTTAAGTAACAATATAGCCTTCGTATATTTATAAAACTCTAAAATTTAATGAAGTAAGTTAAAAATCTCAATTTAATTAACGAAACATTGCGAGCAATTTTATTTTCGTATCAGATATATGAAGTGGAAGATCAAAAGTAATTACATCGGCGGTGTTTAAATACATTCCTTCATATAAACCATAATTCAACTGTCAAGCGATTAAATGTATATTTAATTACTTATATAATTGTGAACTAATTGTAAGTGGAATGTATCGACAATGGTCTGGAGTCTGAAAATCATGTTTTTATGTTTCTTTTGTCGTCATGTCCCTTTGTTAGTTGGAAAATATTTATTGTAAAAACACTCCATTGTTTTAATATAACTACTTGATCTATAACAAAGTTTTACCAAAAACACGCTTTCCTACCGCCATTTTTTATAGCAAATAAGAAATCTGTTTCACGCTGTATCCCACACACAAGAGGGTAGACAGAGGGAACTTAGTGTTAAGAGCCACTACGTGTTGAATGGCGGAATGCAAAGACGCGGTTTTGCCTCCGCACCAAAGCGAAGAAATAAAAATAAAAATTTAAATTAATATTTAAGTTCCTCGAGTGGGGATCGAACCCACATCCAGTCCCGTTTACAGTCACACACTTGTGCCGCTACGCCACGACTGGCCTTAAATCAATTAATACCTATCGTATTTCTATAGTCTAAGCGAAGCTCTCAGCCAGCCCTCGTCTAGCATACATAAACATCTATGAAGCTGCAAATGAGGCCGGTGATAGCGCTTGGAAGTTACTAAGCATAAATTAAAACAAGTATTTCTGTAAAAAGTTGATAAATGGCTATCCACAGGCGGCGTGACAAAAAAGGGAACTGACGTCAAGCGAAGCGCTAACGTGTTTCATTTTGCACTCTAGGCAACATCTGGCCGCTTTCAGCATGAGCAAATTGTGAAGCTATCAGCGTGGATTTTGGGATATCGTAAATTTCTTTTTAACAATTGTCCTATATATACAGCAATTATATAAAAAGTATCTTGTCTAAATAAAGATTTATTTATATTTTTTAAACAATGTGATGATGTGATTGATACAGTACTAAGCTCAGAAATTTAAAGGTATACTCTATTCTATATGTTTCAAGTTGTTTAGTAAATATCATAGCCGCCACCTACGTAGAAATTCAATTCATGGCAATATATTTCAGAAGACGACAGTACAAGATGCTCGTGGAATGTAATACAGGTCGCAACAACGTTTATAAAACCGCAATAAGGCACCATTAGAGTCCACAGACAGAATGTTGAGACCTCTGAAATGCGCAATAAAACTATATACACTCGCATGTATGCACTATCGCATAATTCAACTTGACACCTAATGAAAATTATACGTAACATAAAGTAACTGCGATACTTTATTCACTTTAGCACAACATAAAATTATAATTAAAATATAAACATTAAAACTTAAGCATAAAAAAATATTTAAAAACATTTTAAATTCACAAAATGGTTAAACTAAAGATTAAAGTATCGTTTAATATCACATATAGAACATACCAGTCCCACGAACTATACTTACAGTTGAGTAATCCAGAAACGTTCCCTTTAATTGGTTTACCACAGACCTCTATTAACGAAATAAGATGGGAAATCAGAGTATTAGCATAACAGTAAATTCAATTAGGGTTCACAAAGAGGATTACAACTTTAACAATGAACGGAAAGTTAAAGCTGAAGCCCAATAAACTAACGTAGAATAATCAAAATTTGAACGAGTGCGATTATTCGGTTAAAATGAACTTCATGTTCTGTTCACGTGTAACTTAAAACTTAATTTGCATAACTGAAGGCGTTCGTAAAATTTGAACCAATTGAAAATATCTATAGAGTGCGATTCATATTGTATCTTAAAAAGTATTACTATAATATATCAATTAAAGCATTTTGACAGCGAGAGGAAAAGAAGGTGTTGAATGTTCTTATTTATTAAGTGTTATGTTTCTTATTAGAGTTAGTTTATTTTTAACTTTTTAGTTCATTTAATTAACAAAAAATAATATAAACTTGTTCTTAAAAAAGATTTTTTTTCCTTAATTATATTTTTAGCTTTTTAATATTTTTAATTCAAAGATTTTCGATCGAATCAAACGAACTCATATTCCGGATCCAACTACATCATCAGACCCTGGTTACAATTTAGTATCAAAGTACTCGTCAAGGCAAATCAAACGAGCTCAAACTCGATGGGGCGTGCGTCGTCTACTTATGTAGTTCCTATGGCCACCCTCCAGCTGCTGCAATCTACCATGACCAGTTTCTTCAGATAATCATTATTTCATAACAACTAAAATGATGTTTGATTGCAAAGCATCACAAACGAGGTGTGATACCAGTACTATCAAACGCCTGTCAATTAGAAGCACAAAGCTTGCCAATTGAACGCGCACATCATATTTGTCGCTTTTCACAAACAGCGCGACCCGTTTTATCGCGATGTGCTAGTTACTTTTAAGCCTCTTACCCTTCTCTATACGCTTGTTTCAATAGACGCTGCGTGATATCTGAGCAATTTATGAGACTCTCTACGAAGATTTATAAGAAGACCTATCGGTTACAATTAGATATCATTTTGTACATTGAATAACATTTCGTGTCGTAATCCTAATGTTAAAATGATACTTGTATAATAAATAATTATTTAATATTATATGTAAACATATAGGTTAGATAGGTAAAGCATCTATGTGTCCATTCTTTAAGAAATCTCTATTTCTTTTTTTAGGTTTACGCTGTGTCTCGCACATAGTAGGGTAGGGAAAGAGTACTTGGGAAACATAGTGTTAAGGCACTCCGTTCCCATTAACACGTTTCCGTTCCACACTTTCCGCAGAGTTCTGGAAACATTGCACGATAGTATCGAAACTCAACGCCACGCTATGGCTCGGCTCGTTACCACATCGACAAAATATTATACTACATTTACTCGAGTTAGAATCGAACTTACAAACTATCGCGTTCACAGCCACAACTTCCGTCCTTTCAATATCAACAATAATTTTACATCAACATAAAACAAAAATGAGTGCTTTGTTTTTAAATTTACTCAAAAACAACACCTTCACGGCACTAATAACAATATTTACGGCCGTGTTGATAAGAAATTAAAGGATTTGTCACGGCAATTACTGTTTCAACATACTGTAGCTTTCGGCAAATGCAAATTACTTCTAACACGATAAGCATTTAGGTCGCAGTGTGACGTCACTGAACTATAGCAAAACTCGTGAAAGCCACAAGACGAACAATATATACGCTTGCGCAACTCAACGATCAGAGGGAACAATGGAGTATTAATAGAGCCATTCGTCGTCTCATTTCTATTCATCCACGCCCCCGACGCCTTCGCAGGCAACCGTCGCGATCTACGTCCTCATATTTCTAGCCTAACCATAACTGTTTTATTAAAAGAACTATCATGTACTTAGATACATCAAAATTACAGCTAATATACTAGGTAGGTGTTCTGGTACAAACGTTATGAAAGTTATTTAAGAGCACACGTGATAATGATTTCCCGCAATGCCTCGACAATTCAGCAGAAAGTGGGTAGTGAGTGTCTTAACACTAGGTTCCCTCTGCTATATGCTTGATACAGCGTGAAGCGAAGAGAAAAAAAGGAATGAATAATTAACATTTAATCAGATTATTTCACCATCCTGTATATACATACCTACCTAACGTATCTCTGAAACTTAATAACTGAATAAGTTCTTAAAGCAATGCGTCCATATATTTTATTCATAGAGCGCGTGATAAATGAGGTATAAGTCTAGCTGTATCTCATACATTATTGCCTCACGCGTGGTCTTATCAAAAACTTGTTGCCGCTGCGAGCCCGACTATAAAACTATCACTCCCTCGTAAAGGCCACCGCGAGGACTCGGCCGAGTATAATTTCTCATTGGTAAAACTCAGGTAAACATATAAATTTACTTGTAACTTTATTAAATAATTAAGAATACTCAATGTATAATTAGTGTCAATGTATTTTATTACTCCACGAACAATATGTAAATTAAACACACACCTACAGTGCGATACGAGAATAATGAAGATTTACGTATTGATGATAAAATATCTGAAAAATTAATTTGGTTACGCTGTAATATCATGAATTTATATCCAGCAATAACTACTGTACTTGTGAACAAGAAGCAATTTGAATTCAATCGTAAACTTAATCCAGTTCCTGACGTAATGTGCGGGGTCGAGCATGCAACCAAACAAGCCTTATGCATAAAGTACCGGCCTAACAAAATACGATATCCCGGTAAATATAATAATTCTACGAGTCACGATAGCGTTTCATGGAACGGTTAACAATCGTTCAATTTGTAGGCCCTGTGGCAACGAGGCTCTACAATGGCGCTGCACGCGACTTACTGCCCGAGTCGACATTCTCATACGTAGGATAACGCGCAACAATCAAGATGTCATTTTTCAACTACCCACGCCGGACATTGAAATAAGAAATATGGCCGACAACGCACGCATCGTTCTACAAAGAGGCGTCTCGTGAGTGTCGCGATACATATCACCTGGTTGAATACTAGCAGCAATGAACGGGGACTCACTCCATGTGTTCCCATAGTTTATGTGGCCGACTGTTTCAACGACGAGCGTACGCAAACTACATTTAAACAATGACGAAATAAACTACTGGTTTAATCCACAATTTTATTTTCGGTATACGGTAAATTGTTGAAACATAACCGCGTGAAATCCTTTTTATGTACTGTAAAGCAGTGGTAACATTCATGACATTTATGTAATACTTATCGCGAAAGTTCACAGAAGCAAGATGATTTACATACAGTGGAAGATGAAAACAGGAGGCAAGAAATAATAGTAATTATTGACACGAACGATCGCTCGAAGCGAAAATCCGCCATACGCTTAAAGATCACAAGTAAGCACTAATTCGAAAATTCCACACTCATAACGGAGAGTACCCTTGGGGCGGGACGGCAACGTCCAAACTCGTTTGGGATACGAAATAGCTATTCACTGCGAAATTATACATGGATAATGTGCCTGATAACTCAAAATGTTATAACGGTGATTTCGATGCACTAGCAAATGCTATAAGTCGATGTTGTATTGGTGAACATTAATAATACCTTACTCATGACCTCAGGTACTTGAATGAAAGGCTTTCTTTGTATGTAGCCGTGTGTAATATTTTCTAAGTACATACATATGTATATTTCAACAATTATACTTAAGTTATTTTTAAACAGTATTATTATTCCCAATATTACATATGAAAATCCTACAGGACTCGTTGCGCACGTACATGTTTTCCTCCACTCATCTCGTATTATTAGAATGAACGTAATGATTATTATTGTTAACGCTAAGTGGATAATAAGTTTAAGCTAACGTGTTACTTGTTAGCCGTCATGTTATGGAACTTTTAGAATACTCTTTCTTATTAAAAAAGAATATTATAAAATGTATTATTAGCGTTTTATTTACTTTTGGTTCTATTGTAAGATTCTTGGAAAAGTAATTTTATTGCCTACAGTTTCTTTTATTTTTTTTTTGTATTTTTTCCTTTAGAAACCATAATATTGTTCTAGCGTAATGGGCCAGTCATTTACACTATTTTCTGTGTTATCTTACGTATTACTATTTTCTTAATTATGATTAATTTTGATTATTTTGTTTTTCACGTTATTTAAGGTATGCATTTTAGGGTTGTCACGATAAATCCAAAATGCTAAACTTACAGAAATTCTATTAAATAAACTTAAATACCTAGATAATAACCTGAAACCCGACGCCTTGAGTAGGCATAAAAGTAAAGGAAATAAGACAGTAAAAATAAATATCACTCATATATTAGTATATATAAAAAAAATATGAAGTTTCGTAAGTATGCTGTCGTGTCTTAAATAATTCCTATAATCTCACTGAACAATAATTTGACTAATTGGCAAACAGCTCTTTTGCATATATACTCTACACATTTCTCAAATTCTCAATTAAGTATGATTACATTTACTTAACTTTAATACCTTATAGACTTAGTTGAAACAAAAAAACAGTTTATTTAAGTTAATATAGGATTAGTTCACTGTTAAATATAAAAAAAAAAAAAAAATTAGATACTAAAGTAAATACTAGTTTCATAATTAAAATGGCACTGCATACAATTTTAACTATAGATATTTCTCATGCTCAGAGGCGGAATGTCCTTTTAAGGAGAACTATTTCTATTGGAAACTTTTGTTTGCGACACAACGGTTAATATATTGCTTGCATGTAGATATTGCAAAACTCTAACGAGTACGTACTGCAGTTGATCGAAGTTATTGCCGCCAGTGTACACGAATGACTATAATTACAGCTAAAGCGATGACTCGTTTATTTTGCTACCCGATCGATCAAGTGTCGACACAGATTGGTTCATGATTTATGAACTTAATGTGCCAACCTTTAACCCACTTAAAGAGCTTTAACCGTAACATTTTCTACTTATCGTATTACAAATTTAAGACAAAATACTAACAATAAGAATTAATTTTGGGCACTTCAGTTCAGAAAATACAAAGTGGCAGTTACAACAGCTTGTATGTATATGTACTGTAAAAGTTAATATATTATTAAATTAAATATAAGTATTCAATTTTAGGGATACGTATGTGTATCAATGTCAGTCAAATTTAGGAAATAAATAAATATATTGAAATCTAAGTTTTACAGTTAATTAATATGAATTTATTAAACAAGCATATTATTCGAAATAAGCACTCATTTTATTATTATCTTATTTGCTTACTGAAATACGTTTTAAAAGCTTTTGCCATACACTAAAAACTTTAAAGCTTTGGACTTTATAGAAAGTTTTACAATTTCAGTACTGAGTTCACATATTACACAGCGAATCTGTGTAATCCATGCGGGCACATAGTAAAGTTTAGATTTAGTGTATGCATATTGTTTGTCTGGATAGATCGAAATATTATAAAATTGAAGAATAATATTAAGAATAGAGAATAACGTTGAGAATAATTTTAAAGGTACCTGTTATATACCAGTATGATTATATAAGGAAAATCGTGTTATATGATATACCTATGTTATAATATCTAGAGCTTCACACTACAGTATGTCATTTCAAGATAAGTCATCAATAAGCTATTATACCTAATGTGCGCAATAACTTTACTGATTGCAATTGCCTTAAATTAAAATAATAAGAAACATATTGCTTAACAGTAAAATATTTATGTACTAGCGGCTCGCTCAAGGCTTCGCCCGCTTAAATTTATGGTGGTTTTAGCCAAATGGTATTCGTGCGCGGTAACCGCGCGTTTCTCCAGAGTAAATCCTTATAGAAAAACCGTGGTAATTCCGGGATAAAAAATATATGTCGCTCCACAACCTATCTATATTTTCTATTTTCCAATGAAAGTTCCATAAGAATCTTTTCAGCGGTTCCGGAGGCTAGCCCAAACAAACAGAAAGACAAACAGACAAAAATTTCTAAATCGTTTTTTTATGTTTTAGTACTGGGTAAATAAGTATTAGTACTTAAAAACACAGTTACTTCGAAATCACAGATACAAAATTTTATTTTTATTTATTATTATTACTCTAGTACTTTAATATGACAGTTATATAAAAAATCATATATCATATATAAAAAACATAAAAATTAGTCAATTTGAATTAAAAAAACAAATTTTCATATCACACTTTATCCCGCAAAAAGCGGGCAGTTCTAGTGACTCTTTGTTTGCATGTTAACTGACAGGAATCAACGCGACGTTATCAGAGCTAGGTAAATAAAAATGCTTTTTATCAATTCCCAGACGAAATTAAAAGAATCCATTCCGTCGAGTGGGAATCGAGCCCACAACCGTCGCGTTTACTATAAGACGTTGTGCAGCTTCACAACGAAGGAATATTTTTGTGTATACAATACAAATAATTAAATTTTATTATTATAATTAAATTTTTAATTGCATGATTTCAAAAATAAAATTTTTGACTTGGTAGATTGCAAAAATTAACAAAGTAAATTGCCGACGGTATAAACTGTGAAAGTTCGCTATCGCACGCTATGACAGGACATGAATTTCCTGTTTCGCGATCCAAACTGTTATTATCAGCTAATCAACAAGTTTAACTAAGTACAGATAATTATTATAAAAACATTTATCTGTTTTTAAGTATCTATGTGTCTTTATAATACTTGCTTTATTAAAAAAAATAGTGTCTTGTTGAAGGTTTAAAATGGATCCTGTGATATGAAATACATACATGTTCTATATTTCATATATAAGCACATGTTTAAATCGACAAATTGTAGTGTATTCAAATAATAATTATTAAATATGTTAATTTGAGGCCAAAAAGTGTGACTCTAAAATCGACTGGTTGTGGGCTCAAACCCCACTCGAGGAAAAGAAATATTTATTTACATTTATATTTTCATTTCTTTTGCCACTCAACACGCAATGTGTCCCTGCCGTCGTGTCTGCCTGCCTCACAAATAACTGTCTACAACTGTTACCATAGGGTGAATGATTGGCTATAAATTCAAGTTCCTTTTTGAAAAAAGTCAAATATTTATTGGTCATTGTACCCGATACCATAAGTAAATAATATATAAAAAGGAATAAAAAAAAACATATATAAATAGATATATAAACTCTATAAATTGATAGAAATCAAATAACAGGCGTGACAGTTTTGTGTCACCACGCAATTTCATCTTATCAATCAAATTAATCTGCACATGAAATAAATATAGTGAATCTTATATCATAATTCTCCATTCTCCGCTTTTCTCTCATCTCATCTGTTTTTCAGAAATTATGTGGCAATTTTTTTTTTTCCCGCCATGTCTTACCAAAGCGAGGAAACCGAAATTAATTTAGACCTGCCAGCGAGGGTCTATAACACCTCATCGCGTTACAACCAAATGCTATCCCACTGCACTACAATGGCCTATAGGTAATATGTGGATAGATTGAACATATAAGATCATCATGGCGCAGTAACACAAATCTATGACTATAGATGAGACGGTTATGTGTTCGATTGCCATTCAAGAGAATTAAATATTTAATTCTCAAAGGGCGACGTTGACTCGCGCGACTCATACAACGCCTCGAAAATTCGGCGGAAAGTGGTGAACAAAGTGCCTTGACACTAGTCACCCTCTGACTGCCGTGATATATGTTCGATACTGTGTATAGCTAAAAAAGAATCCATATCGAATAATAAAATAATCAAGAAATACCTGTCAAATGGTTCCCCGTGAACTCGAAGTCGTCATCTTGGTCCCAGTGCTTCAGCGAGAGGTTCCCCAGCGGCGTCGCATTCGCGAACTCCAGATTGGCAAAATGCCAGTCCAGTATTTGCCGGTCGCGCACGGACAGGTACACCGAGCTGGTTCGTGTACATATACATTATTAATGCGCAACGAGTTGACGCGTACAAAACGCGTTGCCATAGCGACAGCATAGGTGTGTTAAGTTTATTTTATTAATATATTTAATACAATATTTAAGAAATATATATTTGCATTCATTATCAGCACTGTTTCTCTATACAAACTTTAACTGTGCAAATTTCTATATTCCTCTGTCTTCACAATTTAAAGTTAATCAAGAGGAAAGTTTATATGTATAAAAAATGTATTCTCTACTTTCCGATTATTTTAAAGACTACTTAGGTGCCATCTCTTATAAGAAGAAGAAATGAAAATATTTTTAAGAACAAAATCCCTTGAATTGAGGCCATTCATATCGCAAGTTCATAGTGTTACTTTAAACGCGACAGGTTGTGGGTTCTATCCCCATGCAAACAAATTAAATATCTAATAGTCCATTTTCTTTGCTCTAGCGTCGAAGCAAAACGCTGCGTTGAGTGCCGCCACTCATCTTAATGCAAAACAAACGGAGTGTCTTAACACTAGGGTCCCTATGCCTACACTGCTGTGTGCAGGATACAGCATGACGCAAAAAAATCCCAGAAGTGCCGAATTCGTTGGATTCGAATCGAATTTAATTGGATTTTTTTTTAAATACATTAATTAATACATAATATAATCATGTAAAATAATCCTAAATATTATTTTAAATGTTCTTAAAGCGAATCCACATAAACACGTTATATTTCCCCAACATCAGTAAGTCTTAACTTATTAGAAAAGATAATTAATTTTGTACTAAGCCCAATAGAACAAAATGTTTCTTTGTTGTTGAAGTTAAAGCCATTTGTTTCCGTTTCTTCGTAATTAATTATGAACAAGTTTTATTCCTTTGTAAAACAATTTAAATCTTAACGATTTTAAGAAGCATTTTTAATGTTTTAATATATTATGTTATGTTTTAAACAGTTTAGTTAACATAAATAATGCTCTACAATATCAAACACGCTTGTTAGATTTGAATTAAAATAATAAATATTTTTAGAGGTGATCGTTGCGCCGTGGAACAGCTTCTGATTCTAAACGCTAATCCACAACTGGTACAATCACCGCTCGGAAGACAAAGTGCAGTATTTAATTCCGCTACTGAACACACAACCTATCGAATTTTAGTGGAAGACGGAAGGCCTTGGCACTGGGCTCTCTGTTCCTATTTTGCTATATACAGGATAATGCATAAAGATTAAAAAATATGTCTTCTATGATTTTTTAGCTTCACTCTGTATTCCGCATGTAGCAGGGTACAGAGGGAGCCTCATGTTTAGACACTCCGTTCTCCACTAGGGTTGACACTTGGTAATAAATAATCCGTTTTCTTTCTCGTACGGGACCCTAAAAGTTGATTTACTATAGTTTTTAGAGATTAAGCTTATTAATAAAGTAATATTTGATTCAAGATGTGATAAAAAATACAAAAATGGTTTTGTTATAACAAAACTAATTTTATTTATTTTAATTTTTGTAGCTTCACGCAAAGCGAGAAAATGAATATATTAAATATATCATTCCCCAGAGTGGAGATCGAACTCACAACCGTCACGTTTACAGCCGCGCTGTGACCCTGCGCCAGTAAAAATTTTAAAAAAACTAAATTTATATTTTTACACATTTTTAAACTGTAAAAACGTAACAAAATGTATGTTACTTAAAAAAGCATACGCTAGAGACAGAGATTGAAGCCTTCATTTCATTAAATGTGGAGCAAATTGGCTCTGCAGATAAATGCATGGACACCGTTTAGACACACCAGTGTTAATACACACAAAAATTAAACTTACCTTGGTAGATTTCCCACAAAAAACCCAAATAAATCTCCAAAAGTAACAATATTATAAAAAAAATAACGTACCTCGGCGGATTAGATTCAAGATGCGTCAGTTTGTCCTCAATGGTGTGGTTCTGTGCCATCATAGCCTCGTAGTCGTTGCACAGCAAGTTCATTTCCCGGTTGAGTCTCCGCAGATTGAACTCTTGCAATATGCTCGCGTCGCCCGACGCGCCCTTCTCTTTCTCTGCCAGCAAAGCTTCCTTTTCAATTTTCATTGATTTTAATAATTCTTTTATATCGGACATTCTAGAAGAAATATATGCTGTTAGTACAGAAAAATAATAAATATATAAAGATTTATTTTAGTTTCACACTGTATTCCGCATATAGCAGTGTAAGGAGAGGGAATCTAGTGTTAAGACACTCTGTTCCCCATTTTTCCGCCAAATTTTCTAAGCATTGCGTGTAAAACTTTATCAAAGTCATTCATTTCCTTGTGTGGGAATCGAACCCACAACGTCACGTTTAAATCCACAAATTGTGCCCGTGCGCAACGACGGTCTCAAGAAAAAAAATAAAAATAAAACGAAATGAAAAAAAATCAGCTTCACGCTGTATCCCGCACACAGCAGGGTAGGTCGAGGGAACCTAGTGTTAAGACACTCCCCACTTTCTGCCGAATTCTGTAGGCATTGCATGTTGAGTGGCAGAACACCAGAACGAAAAAATGGAAATATAATTTTAAGTAAATATATCATCTCCTCGAGTGGGGATCGAAACCACAGCCAGTTGGTTTTACAGGCCTGAAAATTATGAAACAAATATATAAAGAAAATTATGACTACTATAATTTATTAGTATGTTCAATTTTTGCAACAATTTCATATCTTAAAATGTACATACAATTTACATTACAACAAAAGTTAATTTTGCAAACATTATTGTTTTTTTATACTTCCTTTTAAAAGTTTCATATTTTGCCATAAATTGTCTTGAGTTTCTATAAGACAATTTTTTTAGTATTATTATTTTAAAAAGTATAAATTAGAGGTTAATTTATGTATATATTTTAATAAAGTAAGTTTACGAACCTATAGGAACATAAAGCCAATAATAATTGTTTTATTATTATTGACTTTACATTCTTTCGTTTCGTTTCTATCTATGTAAATAATATGTCAAAATTTTGTCCAATAACTTACTTGTTAATGTTATTCTTAAGTTTCTCTTGTAGAGTGATGAGTGCTTTTAACTGTTGAATCTGAGTATGGAAACAAAATAAATATTCATGTTTAATTGCTTGTAATGTGTTGAAATAAGTATAAAATTTTAAAAATAAATTATGATATGGAGTTAATTGCACAATATGAAAATAAGCCTACAATTTGGGCTATTCTTGAATTAATCATTTATTTTAACAGATATTCTCCACGTTCGGCCCGTTGTAGGTTCAATTCTCACATGGGGTAATTAATTATTTTCGTTTCCTTCTTCTGGTATGAAGACAAAGCCGTCGTTGGGTTCTGTCACCCAACACTTTTAGACACATTGCCTCTAAAATAGGGCTGCGTGTGGGAAACGGAATGTCTTAGCACTAGGTTCTCCCTCTGCCTACCCTGCTATATGCGGGAGAATGTGTAGCTACAAAATATATACCTGTTTATGTTTAACATTCTTCTGTTGCAATTTAATAACCCATTCCAAAGCTTGCCCTAACGAAACTGGCGTATCGTTGTAATAATTGAAGTCTACTTGATGTGATAAATACGACGTGGCATCTAACAAGCGGTTGAATTCCCGTTCCACCTGCGATTAAAATACAGTGTAAACTCATTTAACATCTCTTCATTTATTTGCAAACTCCATAAAGCGTAGAAATCGTTTTATTTTGGTTGGATTAACTTGGTTTTGACAAAATGGTACACTAAACAACATCATACTCCCACATATAATAACGGCAAAAACAGCTCAACTTATATTTTCAAAAATACAAATTGGTTTTTTCCTCTTTTATGTACTTTAAAGTTTTTCTTGAGAAAAATAGTATAAAGGACGTCAGGCGACGTTGAGTTCCATCACTCAACAGGCAATATCTTGAAAATTCGACAATCCATATGGAATGGAGTGCCTGAATAGTGGATAACCTCCTGATACAGAATGAATCTAAATAGATATAAATAAAGGTAAAAACTCATTACCATTTCATCCTTATGTTTAGGCACCTGGTTACCAGTTGCTTCATACAGAGGACATTTTTGTTTAATTTTATGCAATTCCATGTTCATTTGTACTGACAATGTTGTAACGGGATTTCCACCTAAGCCGGTCACTACCATTGCACCTAAAAAATAATAATAGGGAAAATTGTATATAAAATATAATATATATTTTTTTAGCTTCACGCCATATCCGACATATAGCAGAGTTAACCGAGAAAACCTAGTATTAACACCTACTCACCTTCCAATTTTCGATACATTTCGGAATAAGAAGTGGCGGAACTCAACATCGGACTTTTCTACTTACAAGTGAAGCCATTAAAATAATATTGAAAAAATAAAATATCAATAATACCTAGATCAGCTACATAAGGTCCCTTTCTATAGGTGACAACCCGACCACCCACTCTGTCTCTACCTTCCAATATAACTACTTCACATCCAAATGACTGTAGCTGACGTGCTGCAGCTAGCCCTGAAACTCCTGGAATAGAAATTCGTATATTTAATTACTAGCTTCTACCCGTGACTTTGATCACCTGGTCATATCGAAATAATTATGAGTTGTGTATGATACAAAACACGTTTTAAATGTTCCAAGACCACAGGTACAGTGGCGACCATAGTGTAAAACTATTAAAATTATGTATTATATTCTTCTTCGATAAATGGGTGTGTCATTAGGGCACTCAACCAAACAAACTCTTCAGTTCTACAATATTAGTATACTTTTTGTTGACATGATTAAAATAAAAAACATGATTCTAAAGTATCAAATAAAGTTACGAGAGTGAGATTTGTGTCAAAATTGTGTAACAAGATTTTCTTACATTAATTAAATATTTGATTGTTTGATGCGTAGACACAGATAAAGCTGATAAATGTGTAAAAAAAAATTATAAATTTATAGATATTTTTTAATGAATGTTTTTATCAACTTCATGGTGTATACTACAAACAGCAGGCAGCAGCTCAACGCAGTGCTTCGCCTTGACACCAGAGCGAAGAAATGAAAATGTAAATGTAAAAAAAAATCCCTCTCCTTAAGTGGAGATCGATCCCACAACCAGTAGATATTTACAGTTACACGATGTGCCTCTGTGCCACGACTGGCTTCAGCAAAAATTTTGATTCTCTTTTAATCATAATTATATTTAAACTTCAACTGTGTTAATTTAAATATTTGTAGAAATCTACCTAAAGAGATGCTAAAATATAAAAAAGTTCTAGTAAGCATATAACAATTTCAAAATAGCTTGATGAAATTAAATAGCTTAGTGGTCAAAATGATTGGGTGGTTTCCAAAAGATTTTTTACATGATTTCTACAAAAAATAAAAGAAACACAAAACGAAAATTACCTGCTCCAATAATGATAACTTTAGGTCTTTGTTTTCCTTTTGGGGGAGATGGTATGGGAGTAACTCTTTCATATATACCATAGTTTATAAATCCATGCCTTTCTAAAAATGCATGAGTTCTTAACACTAAGGCTGGATCGGCGTTATAGGGAGGCTGAAAATATATTTTTTATCATTTTTTAAATGTTCAATTTTTTATATATAATTTCTAAAATATTTTTTTTATCCTCGGTGTAGAATAACACTTTAAAATCATTAGGAATATTTAATAAATAGCATTCTCTCTTGCCAATTTTGTTTATTATCTAATATCTAAGCAATAATCCTATCTCCATACAGATTTACTATTTGGAACAAGCAAATTGATACCTTAAGTCAAATTGATATTTGACTTAGGAGTTAGCTGATGCTAACTCCATTTAAGTAAATTGTACAAGAAAGCTGAACAATGTTACTTTTTGTAGACCACTTATTAAAAAAAATATGATTTTCTTTCATGTACAGATTAAGAAACAGTAGTAGAATTTCATTGATGTTCTTAAAAAAATTATGCATTTAGAGGTAAAAACCTTTAGAAACATTCATTCTTAACTATTATTTATTACTTACTTCTATTTTCTGTGCAGCATTTTCTTGTGTCAATTGTTTTTTAGGATCTTCAAACCACAATTTTAATAGACGATTTCTTATTTGAACAAATGTGTGGCTTGATGGCCCCTGTAGATCTGAAAAACATTCTGCTTCCAAAGATGACATTTTGTCAAATGGTAGTCTTGATTGAAATGCTGCTCCTTCCAAGCTGAAAGTTTTTCCAATTTTTTTTTAATCTTAATTTGTTTTTTACACTGTAGTTCTTTTGTTACGGCAGGGCATTATATGACTATAAATGTGACAGTTGTGGGTTTATCTGCCATTAAAATAAATTATTTTCTTTTCCTAGCTCAGTCACACCCAAAGAGCAGTGTTCTATCATTTGACTCAATATGCAATGTCCCTAAGATCCGCCACGCTATCTTCTCTAATTCCGAATTAAAAAAGTAGTTTTTCTCCCAATACATGTGCTTTAGGAAAAATATATCTAAATATTGTCATTTATTTTTGATATTTTAAATACTTTTACCTATTTAGCATTTCTTTATAATTAATTTCCTCGATGTCTTCAGTTTTCATTTCCTCAATTATAATAGGTTTTTCATCTTTTTTAGAATCAGTTGTACGGCTTGAAGAAGATTCTCGGCGGCCAGCTACAGAAGTAGGACTAGAAGGGGTGATTTTACTTTTTTCTGATTGATCTGATTCCGAATCATCTTGTTTCAATTTTTCATCAAGTTCGCGGTTTTCTGCCTAAAATCAATAAACATAACCTTGACATAAAAATAAACAAAATGTTATGAAAGTAAAATGTTTATTTTAATACCTTAGCACGCTTGCGACGACTCATTTTGAAAAGATTTTAATATTTTATCCTTGTAAAAAAGGTAAAATAACTTGATATTCTGATATTCTTATTTCTTATAAAAAATCAAAACAATCACATAAAATGAATTTGACATTTGATTTATGTGTTGCTATACGAAAAATAAATCTATTTAAATTTATTGATTAATTGAATATGTGGTGTGTCCTCTTATGTATAAATGTGAAAATCATGTAAATGGTAATTTTAATGGTAATTTTGATTGACTTAACAGTAATAATTTTATTAAATCTAATTTTTACACTAGAAGTCTTATGAAACGCAATAAAAGACTTAAACATTTTTTTTTTATTCAATATTTTATTTTAATATATCAGCCACATATTTACAGATTCATTATGTTATATTACTAGCTTTGTTTCTTGTATTTTTATTTGATAATCTTCCTGTTTTTTTGTATTTACAGACTTTTTCTAAAATGACTCTGCAAAAGGCTTTCGTCGGCGTATCCAGCAATTTCTTGGGGTATTATTGAGCTCTCTTCAAGGGACCCACAAGGACGGCACATGCACTCCAATGGGGCTTTCGTAGACACCTAAATATTATAAATATTATTTATTATTACTTTATATTTAAGTTAAAATTTTATTTAAAGATACGAAGTAACATATTGGATGGCATCTCCGGTGTCTGAAAATGATCAGAAAGCATGAGCGGAATAGTTTATCACTATTTACAGAAATATTCCGAGTTTGGAAAAGAAGACATAAGTATACCCCATATATGTAAGGAAATAAACTTTATCCAGGCCAGTCGTAGATCACGGATACAAGCGTGTGACTGTAAGCACGACACGTTGTGGGTTCGATTCCGAGAAAATTCAATATTCAAGGAAATGAAATATTTAATATTTTATTTTTTTTGTATTGATGTCGAGGCAAAGCGCGGCGTTGAGTTCCGCTACTCAACACGCAGTGTCTCCTGAATTCGGTGGAAGGTGGGGAGCAGAGGGAGTCTAGGTTTTAACACTAGGCTCCCTTTGCCTACTTTGTTACATACGAGATACAGCGTAAACATGAAAATACGAAAAATGTGTACAAAGTAAAAATTTCTTTTATAAAAAAGTTCTATGACTACCTTTCTGAACCTTTTCTCTTCACTTTTAGCTTTTGGACAGAACAGAACTACGGTTGCTTCTCGTTCTCCTGATTCCTGACAGCAATTGCAGGAACGTTCCATCTGCCATATTTTACTACCAGACACCTTTAACACATTGTTACCAAATCTATTAACAAGTAACTGCAATAATAATAATAATAACTTAAAGCTGTCTTGGCGCAGGAGCCTCAAGCGTGTGACTGTAAGCGTTCTATTTCCGCTCATTAATTTTTTCATTTCCTAGCTTTGGTAACGAGTCAAAGTGCAGCGTTAAGTTTCGTCACGTCACAAACACACAATGCCTTAAAAATTCTGCGGAAAGTGGGGTATTGATGTGTCTCGATTTCGAACAGAGTGCCTTAACACTAGGTAAAATACGTGTTATTTTATATAAGTATTTATTTGTATTACCTGTACGTAGCTACTACATTTCCCAATGCAAGCATATGAAGGAATCGGTTTCGGTACACAACCAGGATGTTGTAGAACATGAATAACAGGAGTCATTTGACACTCCTGACCTATAAATATTTTTTTATTTAATTTACACTTTCCACATAAAAGAGTATTATATATATGTATATTATATATATATATATATATATATATAGATATATATATATATATATATATATATAT
>DWAO01000225.1:0-29815 GCA_018230605.1 Heliconius congener | reverse complement strand
ACCATCAGGTGACCCGCACGCTCGTTTGCCGTGTCTTTTCCATAAAAAAAAAAATGTCACTAAACCTTATTAAAAGACTTTTAAAAATTACCTTCTTATTTGTAGACTCTTCCATCTATGAATTGTATTGTATATATTATATGGTAGTTTTTTTGTGTAAAACTATTTGTTTATGTGTATTAATATATGTGTATGAGCTTAAGTATTTTTGTATGTATCGTAAGTATTTATTATATATTTATTCATTATTATCTTTTGTTATATTTTAAGTCCTTTTGTTTATCAAAGGTTACCTAAGAGACTGCTTGAAGCAATAAGGCCGCCTTTGCATACATGTTTTTATTTAAGTGTTTTCCGTGCTATATCTGTTTCTTTTTCTTATTTCTCTCTCTATATATTAATATGTACATATATCTATCTGTGGACAAAGACTCTGATTTTTCAAAGAGACGAAGAAAGGACGGAATGCAACATCAGTGTAAATGATAAGATATTAGAACAAGCGAATGAAGTGGTATTATTGGGAACTATGTTCAGTAGAGATGGAAGATACGAGATGGATGTGGAAAGGCGTATTGATGCCGGTAACAGGGTTAACGGTGCCTTAGCTGCATTGATGGGATGGCGAAACGTCGGCACTGCTGCGTGTTTCGCAGTACACAATGCAGCGTTTGTACCAACGCTATTATACAGCAGTGAAACAGAAGGTGTTACAGAAGAAGAATGAAAGAAAGATGAATGCCGTGGAGATGCCATCTCTTCGTAGGATATGCGGAGTCAGCTTAGCTGTGTATCTCTTCATTTCTCGAGTGGGAATTGAATCAACAACCAAAAGATAAAAAAATCTGAGTAGTTATCCTCTTGTTTCAAGAAAAACCTTATTGTAAAACCATTATAAGAGTACAAAATATCCAGGGTAAAGCCATCAGGTAAATCTTGCAAAGATATACTAGAAGGTCATGTAATTATTTTTACGTCATCTTACTTCTCAAAATTGATTTTAAATGTCATCGTGACATTTAAAAATATTAAATAAAAAATATTCAATTAATAAAATTAAGATTATACACTTGTTTAGATAGACCAATGCTAACAAACGTGACATAAATTAACATTTTTTTTAAACAGATTTCAATAACTCATTTGAAGATGATGATCTATTAGGTTTCCAAGAAAGTGGACCGAAATTTCGTAAGTGTATGTGTTTATTTGTTGGTCCACGTTTTATGTGTGATTTTTTATATTTAATTATAATATGTTCCACCTTAAATAATATTCCAAGTTCCACCAAAATCGAATCAAATATTTTTGAGATATATTTTGGGAGGAACATGTAAGTGGGAGCTCCGTAAGTATTTGACATTTATTTAAAATCAGATTATTATTTTTTAATCGCTTTTATTACTGTAATAACTTCCCAAAATATGAAGTCAGGAAAAAACATATTCCTAAAAACTTATAATAAAAGGCAGCACTAAAAATAATTTTGTACTATAAAATTATCATTTTTTTAATACGCTACACATTGAGCTAGGACGTGTCTAGCTGCCCGTAGTTTGGAATTCCAATACCATTGTTTTAGAGGAAGATTTTGTTTTAAGTATATTCAATTACCAGATTTTTTTTACTAAAAGTTAGTTATATTTATATTAGGATACGAAGATACGAAACAAACAAGCTCAGCTATTTCTTAAAACGTTTGGAGGCCTGTTTGGAACTATCGTTAGTTCATTTATAAAACCTCGAAGACATCAGTTCTAAAATATTTTCTAATTTGTCTAGGTAGTGAGAGACAAAATGTCGGACAGTGGAGCCTACACACTGACAATGGCTTAAACTCCTATAAAAAGAAAAACCGCTCTGCAACAGAACATTAGTGTCTGAATAGATGACACCGTGTCATAACACTAGGTTCCCAGGTTTCTCCTACCTTCTACCCCCTGCTATATGCGGGATACAGCGCAAAGCTAAAAACAATCACTAACTACAATCAGCAGATGCTCTCATTATAATAGTACATAGAATTGTATCAAAAATATAATATAAATTATAATACCTACTGTTTCAAAGCAATTTGAAACTTATTAACCAAATAATAAAATTCAATTTAGTTTGTAAATTTTGTAAATTTAAGGAAAATATAAAGTCATCGGCATTTCCGATGTGATCCGAATGATTATTGTATTACATCATACAGTTTTATAGGAAGAACATTTTCATATACAAAATATAACAAAACATACGCAATATTTGAATTTAGGTGGAAAGAAAAAAACGGAGCATCTTGACTACAGGTTATCTCTACCTACCATACTATAGGGATTAAGTCATAGAGTTAAAAAATATCAGATCTTGCTAACTTCACACAAAGCCAGCAATTGAAATTTGATAACAATAATATTTCTAAAAACCAAATAATTCCAGTTTATCAGTAATTTATCTGTATGTTTTATCTTTTATAAAGAATTTTATTTTTGTATATAAATAAATTGTTTCACGGAATTGTTTTTAAAAGCAAATATATTGTTGTGTAGGTGACAAGTATGATGTAGTACATGGAATGAAATATAAAGAGAATCTTCGAAAAATATTTTTTTTTAAAAATATTTTTCGAAGATTCTCTTTGGGGGAAAAATGGGGAACTTAGTGTTAAGACACTCTGTTCCCCATTTTTCTTTAGACATTACTTTTTCACTTTTTCATTCATGAGCGAGGAATGAAAAATAAATTTATTTACCCGAGTGGAAATCGAACCTACAATCGCCACGCTTACAGTTAAACACACTGCTGTTGCGCAACGACGATCAAAAACATAATGAAATAATAAAAAAATTACCTTGACTTTGCCAAGAATTTAGCCACGCTTCAAAACTACGCTACGTCGTAGCATATAATTGAGTGTACCGGAAATACGATGGAAGTGAATCATAAATGGCACAAATGATTTACTGATTTAATGATTAATGAATGTGATTGCTAGGCCAAATGCCATGGGTTCGATGCCCATCCGTTATAAATATTTGTATGATAAACATATTTTGTTGGCCAACAGAAAAAAAACATTTTTCATTATTATACAAACTAAAAATTACTTTATTAAATTATTATTTCTTATTTCTCTAATTCTTGTTTAAGACTAAAAGAAAAAAAATGTGATTTTATATAGATAAACTCAGATTAGGCAAAATTATGGATATTTTTTTAGGAAAACCTATTAAAGTTTGACTGTAGCGCGATTTGAACCCGCGTCTCTTGAAAACCGTTTAAGCGCTCTGACCACTAACGTTCTCATCAATGAAATCTAAAGGGAATCTTCGAAAAATACTTTTTTTATGAACTACATCGCGATTCTTATATGCGTGAACACAATGATTCACCGTTTACACAATGTATAACAAAAATTACTATATTTAAAAAAATATATCTATATTAAACAACTAGTTAAAAGCGGCGTTGAGATGTGTGGAACGGCGTGTCTTTACATTAGGATTTTCCTACCTGTATTGCAATATGCGGGATAAAACGTGAAACTACAAAAAAAACTTAAATATTATTTTAATATAAATCTTTATTGACCTTGATTCAACTATATATTTAGGTATACCCTCAAAACATAATAAAACTAATGATGCTGTAATGTCAGTGAGTTGCCCAAACACACACGTTTCTAGATTCCCAGGTTCCCTCTGCCGATACACCGTAAAGCTAAATAAAAACAATACCTTTACTGCTAAACCGGAGTTTATAGGCCGGAAATAAGCGAAAACTGAATGTACGAAAAAATAGAAAAAAATATACTTAATATTACATGTTTTTTACAAAAAATTTGCAAAATGACGCAATTTATTATGTATCTAATTATATTTTATGATTCACTCCCATTTCTGCGTTATCTGTAGATTAGTGGTTCGAAACAAACACTTTAGTGATTGTTATAATTAAATATCGATATCGATACGATACGATTCTATACTATTCTATAGTATACTTTATTACATAATGCCCTTTTAGTCGAACTTTATCTTCATAATATTATATATATTTAGTTTCCTTGTATGTGGTTATTTATCGCACGTGAATAAAAAAAGCATATGGGAAAAGGTTAATTGGATGTTTATTAATAAATAATTAATTAAATATTTCACCTCGTGGCGCTGTGGGACAGGAACTCACTTTTAGCCCGATGACTATGGATTTGACCACGGTGCAATTGATTATTTTCCTTCCGGTAAGATCCCTCTGGTACGATATTGCGCGGCGTTGAAATCCACCACTCTACGTGCAATATCTCGAAAATTGGGGAAAACCTGTGACACCTGTGTCATTACCTGCCTTGCTATGTGCGGGATAGAGCGTGAAACTAGTACAATTACAAAGCAAATATTTAGACGACGACTCGTGGCTCAGTGAGAAACATACTTTTTTAGCTTTACGCTGTATCTCACACATCGCAGAGCAGAGTAGGCAGACGGAGCATGAGAACCTAGTGTTACACTGCGTACTCCACTTTCTGCTGAAATCTTGAAATAATTTAATATTTCATTTCCCCGAATATATATATGTAATAATAATAATATATAATGAGTATATAACCAATCACCGTCGTGATTACAGTCACACGTTTGAGCCCCTGTGCCACAACGGGCTTAAATCAATATAGTTATATTTTTTATAAACTAACTATTAATTATTGCATCATACAAAATATGTATTTACGTGATGAAATAAGCGTGCATATTTGGAAAGGCTAATAGGTTATTTTTACCGCAAAAGTTCATTGTTACAATATTTGAGGAAACATGTCGTAAGTATAGGATAAAAACATCAACTTTTGTAAATGTTATTTTCTAAGATAAAAAAACCGAATCAAAGGTACTTATTGAGGAAATTTATATAAATTTTAAAGTTGGGTGCCATTATTTACTGTATTTGCACCCCCACGCATCAAATTCCCCCTTTCAAACCTTAAATTCGTATTTTCATATATTAAATTTATTCAAATCAAAAATAATTAATTTAATTTTAAAATATTTACGATTGAATTAATAATTCCATGATATTTTAAAATATATTATTACAAAACTAATAAACTAAAGTATTTAGAAGAGTAAATACTTAGTAAAGAAGGAATAATAAATTTAAGAAATCCAACGAAACACTGCGTTAGTTTACGACAAAGTATGTGAGTTTGAATCCCACACAATGACTTATCACTTATAATTTTCTCGATCTCGAAAATATTATATATGTGCAAGTTTCTAGATTAGACGTTTGTTCTATTTTAAAACGAAAATTAATAAACAGAATTAGGTGATTTTTTCAGTAATATAGCTAATTAATCATTCCATTCCCACTCAAGAAATTGGAATATTTAGTATTTTCTTTTCTTCGCTCTGCTGTCAAAGCAGGCAAAGGGCGGCGTTAAGTTCCGCCGCCAAGGCCCCCAGAATTCGGCGGAAAGTAAGGAACGGAGTGTTTTAACACTACGTTTCCTCTGCTTACCCTGCTGTTTGCGGGATACACCGTGAAGCTTAACAAACATCAAAATAGCACATAGGCAATTTATCTAAAAAAAATCCATAATTTGGCAATAGATATAGCAATAACTTAAAGCGGATGAAGCCGGGATAAGGTCACTAGTATTTCATTCAAGCACATTATAGATAATTAAAAATAGATACAGATAATTAAAAATAAGTCTTTCACAAATTCCGGAGCGAATACTATTACAATAATAAACAAACACACATTGTCAACACGATTCAATGGACAAAGAAACTTGGTAAATATATACAAAATATGTTTACATGATTTATATATATTGTATTTCGTAGTAATTGTCTTCTTTGTAATATTCATTTTGATATTGGACGTGATTCAAGTTATTATTTAAACTGTTTCTAATATAGATATCTTCTCATTCTTCTTATCTTTCATGAGAAGTAGAAATATTTATTTATAAATTTCTCTCACATGTGAGATCGATCTTGAGATGCCTTATAATTTGCTATATGCCTTCCGACCTACCGTAAAGCTAAAAAAAAATTTTCTTTTCGATATTTTAGTTTATTATTTTGTAATAAAACTAAAAATGTCTTAGAATTATTGATTTGGTCGTAAATAATTTTAATTATGAATATAAATGAAAATTTAACTATTATTTTTTTACATTCACCTTTTTTTAACAAAATAAAACTTTTTAAATACCATGTACTCAAAGAAGTTGGCTTTAAAAACAAATATTATCGAATAGGAAGTTATTATTTAAGCTGATAACAGTCGAGGGTCTTCGTTTTAATTATTTTATCTATAATTAATACGAAATTATAAAAAACAAGGTTGTATATATTATTGTAGTATTATTGAATTTAAATGATAAGGTGAAAGTATTAAAAAATGTATTAAACAAACATTATAACAGTGTTATATATAAGGCGTCTTTCACAATTGAGATTATTTATTAATATTTTCTTTTCCTCAATCTGGCGCCAAGGCAAAAAAGACCGGCGTTGAGTTCCAACACTCAACTGTAAAATGTCACTATCATTACTACCTTAGCGACCGGAAATAAAATTAATACAGTTATTTCTTTTATTAATAGACATTGGAATTACTAAAACTTTTGTAATGACATTAAAATTTTCTTTTGCCACTCTTCAGTCAACTTAAATAATATAAAATAATATTTTCTGTCCATCCATTAAAATTATAACGACAAACAAATATTACAATATGATTTAACCTATTAAATGTATTTTGCATTAATAAAATTCTTATCGTGTTCTTGACCGCGTTTGTCTTTGATATAGAAACACGGATAGTAGGTAAATATTCTGTTATGAAAAAATATTATAAATTAGATTATTTTTATTAAATATTATTTGTTTTATTGTTTTTATTTTAGCGTCACGCCTTTTTCCAAACAGCAGCATAAATAGCGGTAGAGAGAGCCGAGTGTCTTAACAATATTTTTTTAACTTTCAGTTGTAGAACGGAGTGTCTTAACCCTCCGTTCTACAACTTCTGTACAATTATATTAGGGATATTGAAAACTGAGCGGTGGAACTTATAATATTCAGGCTAATTTAAGCTCTAAAAATAAGACCAGAGCGCAAATTCGTTTATTTGCATTTAAAACATTACTTTATTATATATTTTTTTTAAATAAAAAAAATGTCTAAAACTTTTTCAATTAAAATAAATCCCATCATATCAACATACTACTTTCGAAATAATCAAAGCACATTTTAATAATATATCAATACAAAACAAAAATATATTTTTCAATATATAAATATAAATCTCACATCAACTATAAGCACCTACTACGTAGCAATGCCGTGGTAATTATAGCACGTGGTATTTAATGGTTCAACTCATTATGCAACCATTCACGTGTTTAATAATAGACTACATATATTCGTTATAATTTTTATTACTTCAATCTCTTTACATACTGGATTCGCCTATCTCTTGTTTAAATGGAGCAGAGTGGGCAAAGCTCGTTTGGCGTATAACGACAGTGTTATTATTCTTCTATTTAGCTTCACGCTGTATTCTGCACATAGTAGGGTAGGCAGAGGGAATCTGGGAACCTAATGTTAAGACACTTCCATTTGACCCTTTCCGCAGAATCCTGAAGGCTAGTATTTTACATAACCTAATGTATACAATATCATAAATAGATCTACTTACAGTCAAAACAAAGCGATGTAGGCCATATGTTAAAAAATTAGTTTTTGTTACATTTGAATTTCATGATACGTGTTCTAAGAAATAACATCAAAATTATGTTTTATTCATCATATGCAATACATACCTGAATAATGTGATATAAGTACAAAATATGAAGGAGACCTTTTTGTTATAAAATATCTAGTTGACAATATATACTTTTATTATTAAAGAGAAATAATACATTTTTACTTAGAATATAAAAAAATACATTTCAAAATATAAAAACATACTCTTTCGACGGTGGGACTAGGGTCCAGGCAATCGGTTAGAAGTGGCCTTAAAGTTAGAAGCTTAAAATGTAGCTTTTTGCAGCTACATTTTAAGCTTTTCTTCTTTACACTTTAGAGCGCATATTAGTCAGGATCTGTCCTGCTTTCGAGCATCAGAAAAGAATCTACTTACCATGATTCACTTTGCGGGTGTGTATGGGTAGTTGTGAGGTGGTCATGTTAGTGTCTGGAACTTGTGGCTCGATTGTTGGTTTCTTTCGGATTTGAAGTTAATTAATTCTGTTAGCCGTATTGCCATTTACAGCGACAACGGTTGGGTAGAGAAGAGTGTACTTTGTAACTGAGAAAGCACTAAGAGCCTGCTAAAGAGGACGTCGACGGCGACAAGGCGTCCCCTGCGGGACTTACATCCCCAAGTATAGGTTTATGCGGCCACTTTAAATACTGTTTCCTTTATTTCATTAACGTCCTTCTTTACTCTATACCTAACAAAAAAATTACATTCGACTTAGCTTAATTTCTGTAGATCTATAAATTGATATAAAATATTTAATAAACATGTATTTTTAAAAATATTTCTAATATTAGAGAAGCCTATGGCGAGCAGTGGACGAGAACAGATCGACGATGGTAGTGGTGATGATGATTAATGTGAAGAAAATACCATTTACTATTGAAAGTAATATAATAAAAAAAAATGGCGAAGTATACTCCGAACGGTTCTTCCCTTTCATCGCGTTTGTTACAAGCTGATAGTAATATAAATTATTAATATTAACAAGTATTTTCTTTCCTATATGTTATGATGTAAAGCCCACTTTACTTACATAACATAATATGAAATATATGCAACATTTATAAAACCAAGGTTATGAAGTATTCTACTAAATTCATATCCTGTAAAATATATTTCTATATAAAAAAGTGTTATTCAAGCCACGAGGCTTATATAACGTGTTTTTTTCCCTTAATGCGATGTCGCACAAAATCTTGAAGGTTGAAAAAATGCAAGTATATTATATTATGTACAGCACTATTTGTTATTTTTAACATATTTTAGGTTTTGAGTATGTAATGAAAATGATAACAGATTCAATGCTCTTATAGACAGAAAAAGATAATTTGAAAATAATCAATTAATAGTTAAAATCCGCTTTTTTCAACAGAATACTTTAATAAGACGAATGCAATGATCACAAATTCGATGTTTACTAGTCAGCAGCCCAAGGTTCCCATCGGCCATCTTCTAATACTATCATCAGATCAGCTTGACGTTACCATAATATTGTATTATCATATAATCTACATATAATAGCCATTTCATTTGGATGGTTTTAGGCTCAATTTATCAGTTCATAATAGTTCATAATATTTTTAAAGTGTTCCTCTAATTTTGTTCAATATTTTATTCCGATTATCTCTACAACTGGGAGAATCTGAAGACTATTCCTTTTGCCTTACAATATTAATGACATTATCGAGGAAATTTAATCTAAACCTCAAGTCCCAGGATTGCTCTGAGCTCCTCACCTCAGGTAATAGGTTTTGCACCTACACTGCGAAGAGAGAGGTATGCCAAAAAGATTTTAAAGTTTGATAAGTAAAGACACGTGCATATAGCAAGATACATTTGTTTTTATGCTTTTTATTTACAAAGTACCTATCAACTATCAAAAGAATAATGGGTATTTTTATGAAAATATAAAATATATATTATATTTAATTGTTATGTTATGTTTTTGTAACCGTTTTTATATATATATATGTATTTATTCTATCACGTGGATCAAACACGCGATTGAATAAATACATATATATATATATATAAAAACGGTTACAACGGTACTTTTACAAGTTTACTTATTAAGTTAAAATTTTAATCACGACATATACTGAAAGTTACAACCAAAAATGCACAATTTAATTTATTATTAACTTGCGTAGACACGACGACTGTGGATTCGATACCCAGTTGGGGGAATTTTTACACTGTAATTAATATCTAGATACGATGACGGCTAAATATTTTACTTAAGTTATTTTTATTAAAAAAAAATGAGTAGTGCCTCGTAATTTAGCATGCGTGAACTATTAAACGTAAATTACGGCTTATATAAAATCCCATTCCATGAGAAGGCCAACTCTTCCGTGTCCAAGTTACAGTGTTGGCTAAAAATGGTAATCTTCGAATCATCAGGTAATCTTCGAGCTCGCCTACATTCCCCATCAAACCTACGATCCACATTTCGGCGGTCTACGTCGTAGTTCTGGCTAGTTGTTCTTTGGCAGTCACTCATATAGATATGTTTTTTTTTATGGAAAAGGACAAGGCAAACGAGCGTTCGGGTCACCTGATGGTAAGTGATTACCGCCGCCCACGACCCCGTGCAACACCAGAGGAGCTACAGGTGCGTTGCCGACCTTTATGTATGAATTTCTTAATGTTATAGGTTGTATTTCTTAAATAAGTAATTTAGTCTTATATGTATGTTCTTTTATCGTAATACATTATTTTACATAATTATTTGTTTGCAATGCTTAAGTAAAAATCGCTTAATTTATATATAATGAGTACTATGCGGTTTTTATAATGATAATACTAAATAATATCCGACACTTTATTAAATTTTATTTCTATTTCTATGGCATACGCTCAAATTTATTCAACTTCACAACACAAAAAATGCCCTAAAATAAGAAAAACCATATTGAACTGAAAACTCAACATGAACACAGATAATAATAACAACAAACAGACAAACAATTTAGCTGCCTATTATATATACATATATACATTGAAAACTTACCGCCATTACCATTGTATAATAAACGTCCATAGTCAGCTTGGCTCACTGCTTCGCTGCTTCACTTAGATATTCAACACGTGACTGCCGCGACCTTGACATTCGCGGAAAACTTATAACTTATCATCGAATTTAAATGTAAGTGAATTCGCCGAATTGTATATATATTTTGTTACTAAGTTACTTTGAGGTTAACTTTAAATACCTGATTGTACTGTACTGTACGCGACGATTGTGAGTTCGATGTCTTCTCGGGGTGACGAATATTTTTTTATTCCTTGCTTTGGAAAGAAGACAAAGACTCGGCGTTGCTTTTTGTTGTATATATAGCTTGTTAAAATTTTTAATTATAATAATAGGCAGAGAAGAGGCTCTACCTTCCACGCATATAATTTTTTTTTAAAACAAAGTAGTGAAACTTAATGCCGCGATTAGTTGAGTTACCAGAAAAGAAATAAAAAATAAAAAAATATTAAGTATAAAAATTTGAACGTAGCGGTATTTGAACCCGCGCCTTTTTGGAAACCGTCGAAGAATTAATTATTAAAAAAATATTAATTTCCTCCAGTGGTAACACAACACACAACCACCGCGACATATTCAGATAATTTCTAAAACACAAAGGCAATAAATACACTGCAAATCTAAATAGTGGCGCCCTCTTCATTTCACTGTTTCTAAGCATACAGCGTGCACTAAAACTTTAAAACTATATATTTATATTTTTCTAGAATATTTGTAACATTTTATTATAGTGCAGTTGCAAGGTGTTGATATACAGTTATGAGTTCGAATCCTACTCCAAAGAATTTTCGTAATTTTCGCATTTCAATCATTAATTTCTCGACGATCATTATCACGAAAAGTTTAAATTTATTAATCAAAAAAGAAATTAAATCAATTTGACGCTTTATCCCGCACACTGCAGGGAATGTTAAGAAACTCCGGTCCCCACCTCCCGCCAAATTCTGGCGGCATTGTGTGTTGAGTGGCGGAACTCAACGCCGCAATTTAATAATCAATTATAAAATATCTAAACATAAACAATAGAATTAAAATGCTAATTTTAAATTTACAGTATGAACACAAACAAAATATGAATTACTGATAATTTATATAATTAATTAAGAAAAATAGTAAAAAACGTAAGCAAGTTCACTGCTACTGCGATTTATTGACAAACCGCCGTGAGAATTTTAACACAAAACTAAAAGATGGTAAATACATCTAAATTATACCACAGAAATACTTTAAGCGAGACGTAATAAGTCATTTTCCGCATATTTCAATAGATTCCTAAGAAATAAGGCACGCAATTCCTACTTTGCAATGGAAAGTTCCAAATGTTACAAGAACTGCTGAAAAAAAAAACAAAATTATCTTTTTTTTATAAAAAATTTGGTATTCAAAATTAGTTACAGGCAACACCGATCTAGCTATTACAGATAATTCGCTGAAACAATTCAAAAGAAATATTATTCCACCAGTCAGCGGTTAAGACACACAAATTAAAGTTTTTACGTCAACCGTTCGATAGATTACAAACAAGCGAAAAATTGTCCAGATCGGATTGGAGTTGTCAATAATTTGGTCACATTCAAATTAATTACGCCATTGTAACCAAAACGAACGGTTATCAATAGATTAGACTTCGACTTCGTAGAAGCAGAACGCCACAAATATATGACTCAATCGCGTTAGGCTAAAAAATCGGACACTAAATTGACTCAATAGCGCCGACTGAAGTGATTACACACTGTCGGGTTACGTAAACACCACACAGACGCGCGCGCGCACACACGCTCACGCCACGCACACACGCGCGCGTTGCGCTAGTGTGCGCGCCAGCCGTGAGTCGGCCGACCCCACTACAAAAATTAGTCGCACTCTAGACTTCGCTGAGGATAGACGAGCCCAAGTAACTGGAGTACTACGCCGTTCGTGAATTTCATCATAACATTGTGATAGTGGCAAATTCATTTGGACGTGATTGCAAGTGAATTTTTTAAACATTTTATATACTTTTATAAAAAAAACTACGCCCAAGACGTTATTTGTGTTTTGCTGTTTTTTGTGATATTATGACATTTTCGTTATTTGGATAATTCCGGATAAGGAGTGCAATATTACCGCAAATATTTTTGTAAGTATTTTTTTTTTATTTTGTCTTTCCATTATAATTATGGTTAAATTTATGTTTTTATTTGGTTTAAATTTTAATGTAAACTTACAATATTTTTAAATGTTTAAATTTTTATTATTATTCTTATTGGATATTTTTCTATTGTAAATGTAAAAATTTTAAATTAGATTCATATTTGGTATTTGTCTTCCAAAATTGGAAATGCTTTTTCATAAAATTTCCATAAAATATTTTTTGCATATATTTTCAAAAAATATTTCATTAGAATTTTTTCTTTACTATTAAATACAAATGAAATAAACCCAAAAATATTGCATGTGTAAAAATTAAATAAGAACGAAAGTTATCCCAGTGAAATGCGCATTTGTAATATCTATTAACAAATCAAATTTAGACTAATCTGAATCACTGAAAATTTTAACTTGGCTTTCTATTGTATTTCAATATATTACAATGACTAATAAATAGTTTGAGTGGAACTCATCATTGAGTTCGCCGTTTCATAGAAATGTTTGTATAGTGTCATTGACTTCGATGTTAAAAAATTGTTTACTCATGCCCGCTACGTCTCGTGCCAAAAGATTTTAGCATTTATCATTCGAAATAACTCCACTTCCGAACTATTATGGCTATTTTTAATTTATTTTTCTTTTAAACAGCATGTTTCTACTGTTTTGTGTTTTATCTTTGTTTATAATATTTATTATTTATATCTTTTGTAGTGTTATTGTTATCTAATTTAAATGTTCCTTTGTCTTTTTATTGATTCTTTTTGTTATTTTTTAAATAATTTAACGAAAATATTTTTTATCTACCCACCAAAATTAAATAAAAATTAAATTTAAAATTATTTTCCTTACATATAAATTAAGATTTTCTCCCACATAAGTAATATAATATTATTAAGTACATGGGGCTACAATTGCAATCGAGTAATTTGCCATGTCGTAAGCGGCGCCTGGCACTGCTTTCGTAAACCATTGTGAGTGCTTGGCTTACACAACTGATTCAAGGTTGTAATCCGGCGACCGGCGTGCACTCGCTACGGATGTACGGAACTAGAGTATATATTATTTACTGTATAATTTGTGATTAAATACTAAAATAACTTGAAAAATATATTAGTTCAGCTTCAATGGTCCAAGGAAAGACTTATAAGACGTAATTTCTAGTGAAATTATTAGAAAATAAATTATAAATAAAAATAAATAAATACAATTCAAACCAACCGTTAAACAAACACGATACACGAATCGATCGTGTAAAGGTCAGTTAGCTATCTACGTATGACGCAACGTCCCTAGGGCGGCATTGCGCAATATGCAACACAGCACAGTACAGAATGGCGAACTAACGCTTAAACTATAGTACACTAGATCTAGACCAGACTTAATATTTCTAAATTGTTTCCCGCACTCTAATAATAGTTGGACAAAGAAGTATTCAAGAATGAAGTGCATTATTGGTACGCTAGTGATGTAATACAGGAAGTAAAAAGCAAGGTCGTCCGGAAGGTATTACAAGACTATAAGGCCACCCGTATGCATTTATTCGTGCACCATGACTAGTAACTATTATATGTATACGTTACTATAATTCTTAATACCCATTAATTGGTCATTTTTGAGGCGGCGAATCTGTTTTTTTTTGTTTAATACAACGATGAAATCATGTAACTATTTGTATTGGTTACAGTGTTGCCAATTTTGTTTCGATACTCGTCGATAAGGTTAAATTGAAGATTCTAGCAAACTAATAACTAAACGATATGTATCTATATTTAGTTCTATTAAATCTATGAAATAATAATTAATTATATTATTACAATAGAATATAAAAATAGATTAAAAACAAAACAAAAAAAACGCACGTCCGTACCGTCCATAATAAAATAATGTTACGTCAGCTAATTTTTTTTTTCACGCGCAATAACAACGGCCGACGATAATTTCATCGGTACGAGGACAAGCAAAGATAACTTGACCTATTTTTTTATCTCGCTCGCTCGCGTAATTCTAACCTACTTTCTGGTACACGTGAGTATAAGACCAATTGCCGCTAAGTAGTTCAGTATGTGACGTACGTACCTTGTTTGGGTCCCAAATATACAACTGTTTGCCAAACTGGAACAATATGATGCAATTTGCAAAAGGAAGCTGACGAAAACTCGAAAATAAAGCCTCCTCAGAAATCATAACCTTCCGGCGAAAATCATCTTTATTTCCTTATCATTTTAATTCACGGAAGCAGTAGTAGTGCCTACATCGTAAATATTAACGGGAATTCCCAATGACTCATAGCGAAACTGGTTCACCGATACAAGAGCCAAACATTAACGTATGTAGATTACACGGAATAATAAAATATAATGAGCAGGAAAGGAAATTCTAACTCATTATGATATTGGCTCTGTTTACAATACTTCCTAGAAACAAAACGATCGCGTTACGTAAGGAACTGAGGTGAAGAGCTAAATTCGTAGAATCTAGTACATGAAAATAGGTTAAGTGTTTCTTAATAATGTAGCAATTAACTGTGTAGAGCAAGGTCGGTGCGGAGTAGGTTTTGTCTTTGTCTCGTCCAAACAACGTATTTGTTAAAGGATTTATTTTTATCAGATAGGGAAATCCGCTGCCGGAACATTTAGGGAGAGGGCCTTGGCACATTTTATATCACCGATAACGCGCGAGGAGTCACGAGAGGCAACCTTGACACCAAACTATTATCGGGAGCCCGAGAGGCCATCCCCGAAATAGCGTGTTCTTTAATTAGGCCTTCACTAAATGCGAATACAAATATCGGTCAAGTATACGCAGTTTTTCAGCAGAAAAATGTTTGATACTCATCCAAAAATGCGACCTTTTTGCAATCCTCGACGTAAGGCTGAATTATGTTATGATTGGAAGGAATCTTAGTGCAAAAGCAGACAATACGTTAACAAATTATAATATTCATATAAAGATCTTTTGAATATTATAATCTTGAAAATTTATTAAAAGCATAATATATAATAACGTAAATTGCTGACCGTGAACCCGTTCCATTACTATTATTAAGACTAAAATAAACTTGAAAAAAATTAAAAATCTTCATTGTTTCAAAAGTTAATAGCTTTGCAAGACAGTAAATTGTCAAATGAAAGATGGCGGCCGGCCTACTTTTCTCGTGCAATAGCGGCAAACGTGTGGAAAGTTACCACTGTACTACTTTCTCTACTTTTTCCAAGATGGCTGATATTGTCTATGGACATTTATGTGTGGTAGTAATTGTCTTGAGTAGGTCAAGAGCAATAATAATGCGCGCATTAAAACGTACGAAAGTATGTTTATTTTGCAGGAACCCAGCGATAATATTGAAATTAAATTGTGAGGGAAAACTTATGAAACATCATTACTACACTAATTATGGACATTCGTAGTTAACATAAAGAAAAGTAATCCAGTAACACACAAAAGTACTGCAACAGATAAAATAAGAAACATCGTATCCTTGTGTCCGATTGATCAAGAACGATAATTAGCTTCCGCTGATCACGTTGTTTTATATAACGGTTTGGAGAAGAACGTGCGATGTTACGCAAGCAACGTGAGTTCAAGTGCACGTGTCAGGGGCCGCGTGACCGCCGCACGGACACGTGCAGGACAACTGAAATGATCTGCAGATCGACTATCCGCTTACTCATTGTACTCCGCTGACATCCTAATTCCTGACTTTTATTATCTGCAACCTGTTTGTTATCTGTAAGTAATGTCAAACTTTGAATGGTTTCAACATGAGGAAAATCAGTTTTGATCGAATTATTTTGAATAGAAACAAGTTACATCGTTATACGATGGAGGCTGACGATGCCGTGACGTAGTCCTTTGTTGTTTTATTTTTAAACTCTTCAAAATTTGTCGCTCGTTATTCAACATACTTTAACTCATTTTCCAGTAAAAGCAAGTCATGGAATGCCACCATATTAGCCTGATTATAATCAATGAATTAATATTTATATATGCAATAAAATAAACTATTTTACCACAAAGCGTATATCAGTTACAAAACTGCATTCAAAACTGTTTGATTACAATAAAAAATTAACTTACAAGAAACATTTACATATACAATTCCGTCTATAATACGACCTCTATGACAGTGATATTGTGACATACGTGAATTTTTATTAATTTTATAAAAAATATGGACGATTTCAAAAAGTACAGTACGTAGATACAGTTAGCATTTGGCTTAAAATAATCTTACAACTTTTATTATCTTGACGCAGAGTTGCGTAATTAGAGAATAAAAATCAGATGGGTCAAAGAATGTGTCTGTTGGTACTCATTAAACAATTGCGTAAGACGTTAACAATGTCTTGTGCTTTATCAGTGAGTCAGAAATATATTCCGAATTACGTGGTTATTTATATTTATCAAGAGCGATAATATTTTTTTTTACTAAAGACAGATACTGAAAGGTGTTTCGGTATGACAAGTTACCTATTATTATATTTGCTATATTTAAATTTAATCGGGCTGAGTTTTTTTTATTCTAAATATAATATTTTTAGTTATACCTTTGTTCAATAATGCCCCCTCCCCACACACACGTGACCGGTTCTTGAGCGGGCAACGTGAGCCGTCCGCGTGTGTATCTACTTACTGTAGTTCATTGTGAAGGTCGCTAGAACCTAACCTAGCTCAATCGGTTCGCTGGAAATATCTAACTACGGTATAAAAATAACCATACATATTTTTAAATTGGTAAAGTGCTTATTTTTTTTAATATAGAAAGAAGAATGAGAATAAAATATATTTAAATTCGCATCGTAAAATGCATAATAAAATGCATAAAGATAATTCTGACACGATACGGCAAAGTTTGTAACCGCGTTGCCCAACCCAACCTTGGCGCCGGTGACGAAACACAAGTTTCATAACGTGTTTTAGACGAGATGAGCATAAAAAGCGTGGTACCGTATAGTGCCAGTTTTTGGCTAACGGTTAAACGAAAGTACATGATTAGCTATAACTGTCCAATTGCCGATTGTTATACAAGACCGTTAGACGCGACGCCAATATCGGGATTCGTCGTATTCGATAACTCTTGTGGTTAATTTCATAATTTAGTTCTTTTTAATTTTGTTGTTTTCTAAAAAATATAAATAATTTTCTTTTTTGTCAAGTAAATTTTAATTAATTAACTGATATTTTCATAGAACACTGTGACATTATCTATGTTCATGAAAAGTCAACGTCAAACAAGAAAATGCCGGGAAATTGTTTCATCACAACAGAATATAAATGTAATTTTCTTACGTAATAATAATTGAATCAATATTCTTTTTTGTACTGTCCGTTACTCATTAAGACAGTGTTTAACCGTTTGTGCCGCCAACCGTCACCTAACGGATACTTTTTAGGTTCAAATAGAGCAGTTATTTTGAGGACCGTGAACGCATCAAACTCAATGACTGATAACATTTCAAAAGTTACTTTTACTTAGTAAAGTTTAATATTATATATTTGAATAATTCGGTTATATTATTAATTATTTGTTAACCTATATTTTGATGATTATTATTATTATTGAAATATTGTTCTGGAAATAAAAATTTTCACAATTCTAACGGTTTAGGAAAAGAACCTAGACAGGTGATTGCTCCGCATAACTGTGATACTTATATTAAAAAATGTGTCATAAACACCAATTAGCACTAATTTATCGTTAACGCTAACTAAAAGTACAAAAAAAGTTACATCATTCTCCAGCCAGATGACATTAAAAAAGACAAAATTTTAAAGCGATAACCATGCAAGAGCCCCACTAACATCGACCAATTAGAGCTGGTTTAATCGAACAGTTAGCCGTAACGGGTGCGCGCGCGCATCTAGAGCGGCCTACTGACACCGAACCGCAACAATCCGTTGGAAACCTGAGCTACCTTGTGACTCCGAACAAAGTAACATTACTTATAGTTAACTAACGAATATGAAAATTTTATTAAAACATCTAATAGTAAGAATATTGGATTTTTTAAGGTTGAGAAAACAAAGTATTGGGTTTTATTTATTGTCAAATTGCCAAAGTATACATACAAATAGTACTAAACTGTTAATTCCACTGACAAATATGTTAAACCAATTTATTTCCATAAACGAAAGATCGGAATAGGAAATGGTTATATAAAGATTTCTGAATGCAATGAGATCGTTCAAAAACATCTTAAAATTCTCCGGAGGTTGTCTAATGATCGTTTTCGAATTTCATAAGGAGTAAATTGTGAATAATCTCGTATAAACGGGCGACGGGCGGGAGCACGTGTACGGAGTTCTGGAATAGCTAAAATCACATCACATCACACAGCAAATGTCGTCGGAAACGCATAATTTCAGATTTAGAAAGAACTCTCACGTTGCCCGCGAGTTCACTGCGTGTCAGATAACGTGACCACGTATTTTTTCGTGTTTTAGACAAATAGAAAAAAAGTTAACTAGTTTTACGACTTTGCCACAATAGGTACTTAGGATTCATTCTTTCATTGTTATCCTCGTTGATAACACTGCTTTAAGACGTTTTTTGCCAAACTTCCTGCCGTTGTTTATTTTAACCATAATCGATAGGTAACTCAGTATTGAAGTGAAATACGTTTGTGCTATACAAATTTAGGAGGCAGTTTTACGCAAAGGTCATCGACATGGTACAGATGATGCATCGATAAAATAATATAAACCACCGAATGCTTAGGTTTGCTTTGTTGGCCCACGTTCACCACGTCGCTACAAACGTGACTGTTGCGAAAACTAAATATTTTTGTTCAGAAACTCGATTAATACTTAGTTAAGCATTTCGTAAATTCTCGTCACATGTACGCGGGCATGGCTTTTCAATTCACTTCGCTCTAAATAGTTTATGTATGCACTTGAAACCCTAGTTTGCCTTTTAAATTTAATACTACACCTCTATACAATATTCAAAGAGATAGCAACTGTACCATTGTATCCTGCCGCACTTGCGAATGATTTATGTAACAGAACATGAGGTTAGGAAACGTGACTTATTAATGCGATTTAATGTAAAGGGTATAAAAAAAATCTTAATGTGGCAATGTGGTTACACAAAGGTGATCCACGTGCAAAGTTGCGCAGGAACTTGCGACAGCATTTTTGCAAGCATATTTTGTAAGGCTATTTAGAAAATTGCAACGTTATACTAACGTAATGTTTTATTTGTTGCAGAACCACACTGAAGATCCGTGCGGACAAGGCGTCGTCCGCCGAAACATGGTCGCCGAGTTCATATTGAGTCAGCAGCAGCTGCTGAGCGCGGGTGCGGGCGCTGCCCTCGGCCCGTCGCCGACACCGTCCCGCGTGCCGCCTCCACCACGCGCGAGACTGTCTGTCTCACCACACTTCCCAATGGATCAACCACCCAGCTGCCCCTCTAATGGCAGCCCTGGAGACCCTCATGATTATGGCAACTTCGATTTTTCTAAGAGGAAGGAGTTCTTTGGACAACGTAAGCAAAGGGAATTTATTCCTGATAACAAAAAAGATGATGGATACTGGGACCGTAGACGGCGCAACAACGAAGCTGCTAAACGCTCCCGTGAAAAACGTCGCTTCAACGACATGGTTTTGGAACAACGTGTTGTTGAACTCTCAAAGGAAAATCATGTACTGAAGGCGCAGTTGGATGCAATTAAAGAGAAATACGGTATTTGTGGAGAAACTCTTATTAGCATCGATCAAGTACTGGCAACCCTACCAACATGCGATCAAGTTTTGTGTGTAACTAAGAGAAGTAAACTATCAGGCGGTGCGCTCTTTCCACCTGCACCCCCGCCACCACCGCCGGTGCCCCCAGCGTCTCCGCCATCCCCTCCACCACAACGTGCTCCAGAGCCATATCAAGAAAGACTTCCAGCTCCTGAAGCTTACTACCCTCACCCTGCACATTATGAACCACCTGGTTCCGTTCTCAATCTCTCCAGATCTCGCCGTGCCCCTTCGCCATATGAACTATCTTCCCTCTCCGGTTCCGGAGACGAAACAGCCGAGCAGTATGCCCCAGAAAATAATTGCCTGCCCCTCAAACTACGTCACAAGTCACATCTCGGCGATAAAGACGTTGCCAGCGCCCTCCTATCTCTGCAACACATCAAACAAGAGCCCGGACCTCGTTCCTCACCTTCCTGGGACGGGGAAGGCTCAAGTGACGAGAGAGATTCTGGAATTTCCCTTGGCGCAGAGTACAGACCCCAAAGATCTGAAGCGGAGGAGGAGGACGCCCACTTAAAGGCGGAGCTCGCCCGGCTCGCTACCGAAGTAGCGACGTTAAAGAACATGATGCACCAAAACAAGGCGCGCGGTCTCGAACATTGAGCCCGCCCCCGCAGAGGGGACGCCCGCGCCTGCGCCTGCGCCTGGACCGCGCAGCACCGCTGAGCTGGGTTCACACCAAGCGAATGCTCTTGTCTATTTCTATTAACGTGTTTTAATGTTTCGAGCATTCGCTGTCGGAACGCTCTAATTTCTTAAGAGCAGACCAGAACACTACGCGCTGACCGCTTGGTTTTGTGGTGTTGGATCGTTTGGTGTCTGCTCAGTCGCGGCTGGTCCCGCGATCGCGTGTCGATATGTTCGTACAAACTGTCTCGCCCCTCCCTAGAAGTTACCACGTTTGTAAAGAGATGATTTATATATTGTATAATATTGTGCAGCTGTAAGCGGCTAAGTCGCAACGCCTAATCAATGAATCCTTCCTAGTAGTTTACTCTTGGTGTATTATAGGGTAGAGATAGCCGCATCGGTCGACGCGCGCGTGGACCCTGTATGAGACTAATGTTCGGTTTGCAGACTTTTCGAGCAGATAAAACTTATCTACTCAGTGATAGATTTAAAAAAATGCATTTTTAGTGGTTGAACTATGTATAATGTGTAATATAAGCGCAGTAGATCTGTTTCATCTATTCGAAGACTCGATAGTGAAAATCGATGGCTAAAGACTATTTTTGTTATAAGTTAGTTTCTAAGTCGTAGTTTTAAGTCCAACTTAGATGTTTATTTATGTTAATGTATAGTCTTTCTCGATCGGAATGCCTGTTATGTTCCAAACCAAAAAAAAAATTGTATGATAGATCCTCTAGCTGTCAAGAAATCGCAAACTATATTTAAGAATATAAATCCTATCGTGCAGAGTATTGATCAGGATAAGAGTACCAGTGCCTTTGACAATACATACCTACCTTAATGCTACCTTTAAATAATATTTTTGTACATTTGTTAAAAAAAGTATGGCCCCGGCCCTTACCATGAGCACTCGCCGCGATTGAATCGCAATATTTTAAGATTATTAAAGGAATGAAACGCATGGCGTTCTCACTCATATATTTCTATCCTGCGTCTCGTTATCGAGTAGAGCCCATGGTTGGGGACTATTGTATTAATCCTACGAAGGTTAGATCGAAAGTATTCGATGTATTGTAAGTTATACTCCTAATATTGCCCAAAGGGCATGTGATAGGACTGAAGGAGTTATACTAAGTATTTATTTATTGGATCGTGAAAGAGGATTTTACAATTTATTACCTTTGTATAAGAAACACTATACGATATGAATAAATTGTGTACATTAAAATTAAATATGAATTTTATTTTTATATCCCTTTTTTTAATGTAAAATATCAGTAATATTATGAAGTAAATATATATAAATATTTTTTAAATATGGCTAATTTTTATTGTCGTTGTTTTTATACACAAGAAGCACTCGGCAACAAGTTTCATTACATAATAGTTCTACACAACAGAACAATGCAATGTGATTTTATACATTAAAATAATTTTATATACAAATGTTAAAGATAATAACTTTAATCGTAATATTTACATAATTGTCTATAAATTAAAAACAAATACCTAAATATTAAACAACTTTATAGAATTAAAAAATATTAGTCAATCATTATTACCTGGTCAGAGCCATTGAGGAAAATATTAGTAAAAGGCCTAATGCATTAGGTCACATAAGTTAGGTCACTTTTCCTCTTGAGATGCAATTTAATTACGTAGTAAAATACATACAAATACAATAAAGTTTTTTGTGTTATGACATATATAGCACAAATAACCTCACAATATTGTGAGGTTATTTGTGCTATATATGTCATAACACAAAAAACTTTGCATTACAAGATTATACTATAAGGCCATTATGGCGCAATAGGCCAACGTCTGAATTTTGAACACGATAGTTGTGAGTTCAATCTCAATTGTAAAGTACGGTGTTGAGTTCCGCCACTCAACGCTATCACTCGTTTTTGGAGAAAAGTAAAGAACGGAGTGTCCTGATAAGAGTTTCTTTTTATTTTAACTACAAGAATTACTTTTCCTTTAGCTTCACGCTGTATTTCCCGCACTTCGCAAGGTAGAGATAGGGATCCTAGTAGCCTAGTGTTAAGACTCCGTTCCCCACTCTCCACTATGTATACAAGAAATTATAATAATATAATTTCTTCTATAATAATAATAAAATAAATTTATATATTATAAACAATTATTTACAGTTGTTTACCTAAATTATCATTTCAAGTAAATTGAGTTTCGATGACACGCAACGTGTTTCCGTAACCAGGTTACAAAGTACACGAACATTTTGCCAATTAAAAGCATGTCTCAATGTATCAATATGTTGTTTTGTTATATGTGACGACAGGTGGTTTTGAAAACACCTAGGCATTGTCGAATTAAATACTGTGTAACATATTGTTTAGTCTTTTATATCGAACCTGAGATAAAAGCTATTAGCCCTACTGGCCTTTATAGTAATACCGGTTGGGTAGGAAAGAGAGAGGAGAGAGGGTCCTCTCTTTCTGAGAAATTGCAAACACTACGTGGCAGCTAGAGAAGATGTTGACGGCGGCAATGGCGTCGACTGCGGGATTCGCACCTAGGCACCGTCCGTCGACCGTCGCTCGAGCTAATAGATGTATTGCTTTTTAGGTTTAAAGCTTATTTTTTTATGTTATATAAAAAATATTTAAACATTTTTTCCAGTCCAATTTTTGCTTTGTGTGGACAACCCATGAACTCTATCACGTGTATAAGCAGTCTATCCCACTGATCCACAATGGCCGCGTTTACAGTCACAAGTTGGTACCCTTGGACCACGACAATAAACCAATAACCGACAATTCTTGAAATTAGAATGATATCTTCTATATCTAAAATATGTACAATATTTGTTTAGAAACAATAAATTTTAATATTCCTTTTGCACATGATACAAAATTTTGCAATTGCATTTTTTAATTGGTAAGCATTTCCTTTGGAATTACACTCAAAACTATATGCTTACCAATTAAAAAAGTTTTTGTTAAATATAAAATTGACAGCATCGTGTGAATTGCTGAGTGTTAGATGAAGCATTGAATAGAAACAAACTTGAAATAAAGCAGGTGTGAAGTAATCATTTATTGATATATAAGATGGTTTATTTATATATTAAATTGAATTGTGAAGGAAAAAAATAGCTAATCTAGCATTCTCTAGATTCTGAAAGCTTCTATTCCTTCAACATCAAAATAATATGTAACTTTTATCTGAGTATGTTATTTTTAAATTATTTTATATATCTTATGTACAGTAGAAAATGCCATTCTTATCGTAAATAAAAAATGTTGAACGTAAAAAATACTGTTGCTAAAAAAAACAAAGCCGCTAGCCTCAGCAACAGCCTACTTTGGCAGGCTGCCTAAATCGTAGGTTGTAAGTTCTATTTCCGATAGCACAATTTTATTTTCAATGAACAAGTTTAATTAACCTGTTTAATTTTTTTACTAGCGTGCTACAAGATGATGTAAAATGATTAAATAATAAAAGATAACTTATGATGTTCTTTAAAAAGATCATCGGTTCGTTCTGTAATCAGTTAGAAATGTATACTGTCTATGTAAAAAAGCTATGTTTTGCAACTACAAAACTTTACCGCTGCAAAATGAACTTTGTATTAATTCCAACTGTCGATGTACTACTACTATCTGCATATATTTTGTGGCAAGTAACTGTTGAATTGACAACATTTTTTTTTATTTTATAGATGAATTAGATGACGTTATGTTTTATTAACCTTTAAGTAGCTCAATATTTTAAAATTTAGAATAGATTTTGGAATTTTATTAAAATTTATAAAACTGAATTTTGAAGTAGAATCATAGTGCCCATCAGACAAGCAGCAGCTATATTTATGTCACGGCAGCGTACCAATATTCTTGAATATATTATTTATTATTATCAAATGACTGACACAAACAAAGTCAACATTGACGATGAAATAAAAAACACATTACAACAATTCATACGTAATTTTAAATTTTATTTATAATTTTCAGTTGTTACATTACAATGATTTGTCTTATCATAAACCAATATCTTTCAGGATTAGCTGAGCTAATTTAAATATTAAATATGAATACAATAATTTCATACAATATACACACATATGGACCTTAATTTCAATTTAAGATCCAATGTAAGGATATTAAAGCACCATGAATACGTTTTACTTTAATATCTTTATTAAATATACAGAAGAAGTTAACTCAATCAATGGACTACTATAGTAGAAAAACTAATTAATAATTACAATTGCCTTAAAAAATAAATACATGAAATTATAGAATAAAACCAGTGTCAATACTGTATACAAAAGTCATGCTCATGCGTAGTGAAGTCCTCGTTCTGACATTAGAAACTTATAATTATTATGGATAGAATGAGATTTATTTTTATAGAATAGCTAAAAGCAAGTTTAAAATTAGGAAGAAAAGACACTATCGAATGCTAATTTAAATATTACTTTTTTCTATTTTTATGTAAAATATGTATACCTATCATCGTTTTGGTTGTGAAGAAGTCAAGTCAAAAGTTGGTCCAAATTGAATTATACGCCTAAGCTGAAGCTTAGCTCTCTTCACAATAAAAAAAGGCAGTCGCTGTAACATAAGGTACAATTAATTTTCTTTTGAAAATGGACCTAAGATCCAGGAATACATTTAGAATATAGATTCCAGTTGTATAATTTTTTTTTATATTACCATGATATTTCATTTTACGAGACTAGATTTAATAGCTTTAAATTCTACCACAAATTAAAGAACGGAGGGACGCGACAGTAAGTTGTCTTTGCCAAGAAAATAAAATTATAAAAAATCTAACAACTAACTAACAACGAAGACGTAAGTGCACGTTTTTTAAAATTAAGTATGGCAATGATTGCGGAAAAAAGAGACAATTTACAAACATGATTGCGTCTCCTGCAATGTTTCAAATAATGCAAGTACGTCATTTTTGCACTAAATGAATGGTATATTAGTAGGTATACTGCTTCTTATGTTTGAATTTATTAAATTGAATGAAACGTTTCATTATTTCAAAAAGCGTAATAAATTTCCAATTTTTTTTTATAGAGTAACTAGTACTTGCCTAAAAATATATTTTCAAAATCTTAATATCGAGAATCAGAAGCATAACTATGAATTGATACCACATGCTAGAGTTTTACTACTAAAAATTTTAAACTGATGTAAAACGTCAAAAACCGACAAAACAAGGAGGTATTATATTTTTTTTTGTATTATATTGTTTTGTATTATGTAGGTACATATGACCAAGACCAGTTTCCTTTACAGTTGTAATAAGTGCATTATTAGCTTAAATATGTCTTGACAATCGTTTTGATTTTTAAAATGACTGGAATAAAATTATCTTAAAAAGTAATACAAATCTAAAAAAACATAGAAGGAAATATTTATTACTGAACAACAACAAATAAAAAATAAACATTTTACTTGTGCGTCATTATAAGAATCACGAAGGTACATAACATCAACTTATATAATTAATCTGTTTACCCTTTAACAAATTAATATTATAAACTCTTATTTAAATATTTTACTTTAGTTCGTCTCAGAACTGCATAATCTGTTATAAGGAAAAAAATCCATAAAATTATAACAATTACAATTGTTTAAATTAACATAGAAAAATATCAAAATGAGTACATGATTTATAATTTTGGAATTCTGTTATAACAAAAATATTTACGCAATAAAAACAAATTAATCTCTTGTGTAATAGTTGTAACTATTACACAAGAAAGTAAAATAATAAAACAAAAGTAAAAAAGAAACCAAACGTAATCTATTAAAATACGATAAAAAAATCCTTTTAATAACTTTATTATTACTTTAATTTTAATTAATACAAAATATTTATATGAAATAGCTAAGAATTTTTTGATATGCTATAAAAATAACAGTACAACAAACACTGTTTATAAACGATTATTAAAATAACAAATGATCTAATTCAAAATATATAAATATAAAATTTAATATCATATTTTATTTTAAAACATTTAATGTGTTTTTTGCATTGTACATTTCATTATCTTATTTACATTTTTCATTTGCACTAATAAGCATACTGTCTACGCTTAAAACTGCAGCCTTCTTATAAATATAAATAAAAAAATAAAAGAAAATGAATAATTTATATTACATTACAATATTCAAAGCTATAATAATATAACCATATATTATGTATATGTTTTTGATGAATCTAGCATACTTTTAAAAAATAAGTTAGCTGTCATCTGCAATTTGGATATTGACAGCTGTCAATTATAACCCGAACGAAACCGCCAATTTCCTTATAAAAACTTTTATATGACTTATCATAGTGACCGTTTAATAAACATCACTTATGGTGTCTTATTAATTCATCAGTTTGTTATAATTGCTTAAATTATGATCATTAGATACGAAATTGTGAAAATAAAAAAAAAACATTTTATTATTTGAACAGGTGTCTCGTATTCCTAGTATAAACTCTAAATTTCTGGAGGCATTGCGTGTTGAGTGGCAGAACTCAACGCCGCGTTTAGCCTCGACACCAGAGCGTGTAAATATAAATGGAAATAGTATAAATTTAAGTAATTCAATCACCTCGAGTGAGGATCGAACCCCACAACCGGTCGGTTTTACAGCCACACTTGCCTTGCCTTGCCGCTGCGCCACGACTGGCCTTGTCTGATAATTTATTATAAATAAATTTAATAATCTGATAATTTATTATAAATAAATTTAAGTAAAAATTATAATAATTAATTATATTTTTTATTAATTAAAATATATGAGAATTACTAATCATTCTTCATTTTAAATATATTTAACACATTAAAACACGAATTTGTATATAATTCACTTGTCTTATTTAATCATTAATTTCCTAAAAAAACTACTAAAAATAAAAGGATTCGTATTACAGATGATTCTATATTATCTGTAACCGCAATATTTGTCCGATCATTAATTCTGCTATTAATGATGTTATTAAAGAAACATTTAAGGTTAATGTAATACATTCAGCTCATTTTTTTGGGTATGACTTTATCTATAGGTTTATTTTAATAAAGTCAAAATTAACAACGTATAAAAAGCAACAACATTTCAAATATCAATTATAAATAAATACAATAATTAAGACACATTTCGTAACCAACGATCTTAATTAATTCCCTTATTCTAACCTACATTCGTTTCCTCGACTCGTTCGGGTCCAGCCGCCTTCACTCCGCCGCTTTGGGGATGATCTCTCCGCAGCTCAGAGGGTGTGCCTCGAGAGGTAACGGCGCGAGCGGTCTGAGCTTAGCTGAACTCACTTCGTTACTTTGTACCCAAAGTTCGAGCTGTAATTGCAGAAGAAATTGAATTTAATTGAAAGTTATTCTTTGGTCTTTTACAAAAATATTTTTTATATTTTTTTAATTTAATTATTTACTTAACTGGTATATTTTTATGCAATAATTCGAGTTTTACCGTGCACCAGCGTCGTCAAACATTTGGATAAGCGTATTAAAAAAATAAATATAATTACTCGCACATAAACAAGCACAACACTATGTGTGTTGTATATAAGTTAAAAGTATATAAGTTGAATTATTCTCATCGAGACCATCAAGAACTTAAACCCCACAGGTTATGGCACTCGGGGAAATGAAACGTCTAATAATATTTTCATTACCTCGCCCTGGTAACGAGGCAAAGCACAGGTAAAATAAAATTTAAAAAAACCAGTACCTCCGAAGGCATTTTCTCCGGTGGAGATCTGCAGCTGCCGGAACAATGTAGTTGAAGGAGTAGTTCAGCGATCGCCGCCACCGACGTGTCTATGATACGCTGGCGACACAGCGCCACCGCGTGGACGAACCCGCCCGGCCCTATGAACTCGTGCTCCATGAAGAAAGTTTTTTCGTCCCAGTAGATAGCCTGAAAAATTTAAAATAACATGAAATAGAGAAGCCCTTTTAATGAAGGAACCTAGTGTTAAAACGGTATTCTGGAGGCGTGTTATGCCTTTACACCAGAGCGAAGAAAATGGAATAATGAAATGTTTTATTTCGTTTAGTGGAAATCGAACCTATAACCTCTAGCGTTTACAGTCACAGTTTTTGCACCTGCGCCACGATTGGCCTCATCTGGCCTATTTTTGATCTGTTATATTACAACAGTCCTAATAGGAGTTAAGAAATAAAGATATAATTTTAGGAATAATGCTAGATAAGTACAAAAATATACAATATATTGTTGTTATATTGTTAATAATACATTAAGAACATTTACGTAAAAAATATATCACAACCATTTTATTGAAAGTATAAATATATCTGGCCATTCAATAATTCCGTTACTGGATGATTTTTGTTGTTTACTTGTATATCAATTTCTTTCTCCGTATAGTATATATCATATCATAGTATAGTATAAAATAACTAAGTGACACATGACACATTCTAATTAACTTGGCGCAGGGGCACAAAGTTTGACTGTAAAACCGACTGGTTGTGGGTTCGATCCC
>DWAO01000224.1:0-29818 GCA_018230605.1 Heliconius congener | reverse complement strand
GGCATTGCGTGTTGAGTGGCGGAACACAACGCCGCGCTTTGCCTCGACACCAGAGTGAAGAAAATGAAAATATAAATGTAAATAAATATTTTATTTTATCTCGAGTGGGGATCGAACCCACAACACACACACTTTGTGCCCCTGCTCCACGACTGGCTGGCTTATTTATCTTAGTATTATTCTTATTCTAAGATAAATAAATAGTAAATAGTTTCAGTAATTGAATAATAAAATAAGTTTTTTCTTATCTATTGAATTATTATTACAAGTATTAGTGTAATCGAAGCAGCTTTACATTTTTTTGGTGGTGTGATGCGTTACTCGTGCGGCTTGTTTAGTGGTTATTGACATCGTTTAATTTTTTATATATTTTTAAAGTAAATAGTTATGTTAAAATGTAATTTCTCAATGTGTATCGTTTTGTGCTATTCCATTATAGTGTTAGCTTTGAGGTAGAAATTCCCATTAAGTAGTAAATATATTGTATATAATAATATTTTATGTTTGTATAATGTCTTGCACCTGGCTATCTATTTCTTTTTAAATATTTCTACACTCATCAAAAGAAACCAAAAATCGAAAATACTTGAAGTATATTTAAGAACAATTTTAATCACAATAAAATCTTATTGGGAATCACAGTCGTGGCGCAGGGGCACAAGTACACTGTAAATGCGGCAGGTTGTGGATTCGATTCCCAATCGAGGATAACATAAAAATTTTTCATTTCCTTGTTTTGGTAACGAATCAAAGTGCGGCGTTGAGTTGCGTTACTCAATATACAATGCCTCTAAAAGTGGCGGAAAGTGGGGAACGGAGTGTCTTAACATCAGTTTCCCAGGTTCTCTTTGCCTACCCTACTTTGTGCTGGATACAGCGAGAAACTAATGAAAATCTTATTAAAAATCTCTCATAATGCCGTGTATTACCTACTCGTACATCCGGTATAAAACAATGAATCTTAATTTGCATTTGCTTTAACTCCATATTTATATAGTTGTATATACTAAAAAAGTAAATTAAGTCAGCGTTATACTGTATCCCGCATACAGCAGGGCAGGCAGAGGGAGCATAGTGTTAAGACACTCCGTTCCCCACTTTCCGCCGAAATCTGGAGGCATTGCGTGTTAATTGGTGGAACTCAACGCCGCACTTTGCCAGGACACCAGAGCGAAGAAATGAAAATATATATTTAAATAAATATTTCATTTTCTCGATTGGGGATCGAACTCGCAACCAGTCGATTTTACTGCACAAAGACTGGCTCATTGAATGGATGACCAACAGTCAAAACAGACAAAAAGCTGAAATATGGTATTAAGATTCCTTCGGGAGTGTAGGGCGCTAGAAGAACTGAGAAGAAAACAATAATATTCGCAAACAACGTCGGGAGCTATTATAGCTTGTACTTTATATTAATGCTTATATTTAATATAATTTACATCAATATCGATTAAATGTTATATTTCCTATTATAAGTATTTTCGTTAATTTTAACTGCCTTTCTCTTCCTTATATTTCTTTATTAATATAGTTTTATTATACAGGTAATATTTCGAATAAAAGAAATAAAATAGTTTCCAACATTATCACATACGTATTATCTTATTATTAAAGAAAAGAAAAAGTACATTTTGACGTGACTTTTGCCCGATGATAGAGCTCAGGCGGAAATTGTAATAAAAATCAGTGCAAAGAATGTAAAACCTTGACCTATGTGAATACTTGATACGTGCGGGCATCGAACTCGCGACCTTGTTTCACAAAACGATCCATAAATATTCTTTTATTTGTGATTTTTAAATATATCAAAAGTAAATAAGTAAAAAATTGATAAATTTATAAAAACTTGTAATTTGTCTGTGTACGCCGTGTTTATTAGTTTAAGTTTATGTTAAGGCGATGTTTTTAACAGTTTAAAACCGAGATTTTTCTATAGGATATTTTCAATCGTTATTGTTTTTTAACCAAAGAGAAGTGTCATTAATTGTTGTTGAATATGTAAGAAATAACATACAAAAGTGGTATGTGTAGTAGTAAATTTATAAATTTAAAATGAACTAGTTTTGTCCCTCATTTTTGAGTGCATGGTTTTTAAGGCATAAAATGAAAACCTCGTTTTCTCATGCCGCAGGAGATTTGAGTAATCATCCTTAGAGCTACACCTACTAACCTAACCTGCCTACATGTTAAGGTTTTACTTTTGAGTCCACTCCAGCCAAATTTCAAATTTCGAATTCAATAGTTTTGCCTGAGCGTTGTCTGTCAATCACTCAGTAATTTGAGAATTTAGTTACAGTCATACCAATATTGTTAATATAATAGCTGTTTTAAAGTCACTTCATATGATATTTTTATATCAAAATATAAATGTTATTTTACTTTTGGGCATTATCCGTATTAAGTCTACAAAAATCGTAAGCATTAAATAAGAATATAAATAGTGAATTCAGCAACACAACAAATGTTCGAAAGGCTGTTGTGCTACATGGGCACAATGGTGTGATTGTAGTGCGACCGTTGTAGGTTCGTCCCGACTCAGAGGAATGAATTATTATTTATTAATATTTTCATTTTATTCGCTTTGGCATTAAGGGCCGGCATAGAGTTCTACCCCTTAACACGCAATGCTTCAAAAAATTCAGCGAAAAGTGGAAAACAGAGTGTGTTGACATTAGGTCACTCTGCTTATCCTGCTTTATACGGGATACAGTGTGAAACTGAAAAAAAAATCCAAGGTCATTATAAATCTGTTTGTAATCTTATACTGCGTAAGCAATATATTGCGAATTCTAAATGCACCATTATATCAGTAGAGACTATATCTTATATTATCGTCCATTGTTACGTACGTGTTGATTTTCCGAATGGGTTTCCTAGTGACTGTTGGAATACTGTTGTGTTTAAAAATGAAGTATTACAATCACGAATACAAATAAAATAAAGCTATTTAAGAAATGTAAACATAATACATTTCCAATGTGTTTTCTTTATTATTTGTGTGTTAAGACACTCCAATCACCATTTTCCTCTGAATTTTGGAGGCGTGTTGAGTGTCGGAACTCAACGCCGCGTTTAGCCTTTCTACCGGAGCGAATAAATGAAAATATTATTTCGTAAATAATAATCCATTTCCCCGCGTGGGAATCGAACACAAAGCCATCGTTTATATACACTCACATGTTTGTCCCACTGCGTCACGACGGATTCTAAGCGTTTATGTTTCTTAGTAACAATAGGAATATTATGAATTTAAAAATAAAATATTACAATGACAAATGCGAATAAAATAATGCTGTTTAAAAATTTACATATTACGACTATATTTAATTAATACATGTTTCTTTATAAATACATATAGTATAAATAATTAAAACATTTTAATGTTAAAGAAGTCGCTGAAACGCGTTTATGTCTTTTATACCAGGAAACGGTAGTCAAAATTAACTGTGTTTTAAAGTTTAACTTAACAATTTATGTTTTTGTACACATCATAAAATATTAGTTACATAAAACCGTAGTTATTCTAGATTTCTAGAATATCGATTAAACAGAGCATTGTCCATTTTTCGCATTTCTGGCATTCTATAAAGTGACATGACGCCAGTCGTGGCGCAAGGACACAAAGTGTGACTGTAAACTCGACTGGTTGTGGGTTCCATCCCTACTCGAGGAAATGAAATATTTCGTTAAAGTAATATTATCATTTCTCCGCTCTGGTGTCGAGGCAAAGCGTGGCGTTAAGTGGCGAAAAGTGGAGAACTAAGTGTCTTATCGCTAGGTTCCCTCTGCCTACCCTGCTGTGTGCTGGATATAGCATGAAGTTGATTTTATAAAGTCACAAATTGCATTGCTAATTAGTGGCTATTTTATCTATGTTTAAGCAATGTACTCTTACATGCTTCAAAATTATTTTTTAAAGCCTTTGTAGCGCAATGGAATTGTGTCTCGTTGTAAATGCAAAGGTTGTAGGTTTGATCCCCACTCTTAATTTTTTTTATTCCCCCGCTCCGTCAAAACAAAAAAGTTTAGCGTTAAACTCATCAGAATCCCGAATTCTGATGAGCAATTACTAAAAATAAATGTAAACTTGAAGTAACATGAATTTGTATTAGCATAAATGAAAATAATATAATAAAAAAATTTTTTTGAAGCGGACTACATAAAAGTATGCAAAAGGGACCAAGCAACTATCGACCATTGTCTACGGGACTCCATCGAGAATATACGACCTCAACTTGTATCTGGAATTCCTGAGCTCAGTGTACCCAGTATTGAACCTTTTTATATACCAGAGGTAAGTTGAAATTTAAAATTTTATTTAAATTTTGAATTTAAAATTTTATTTATAGGCAGAAAAGACCTACAAGTAAGATACTTCGTTCTCCATTTTCCTTTCACCTGAATCCGGGACATACCGTATTTAGAGGCAGACTTCAACACCGCACTTTTATAACAAATTGGAAAATAATTATTCCCCCGAATGGGAGTCGAATCCCCAATTATCGTCATATTACAGTCCTATAACTAGACATGCGTATTGCAGATAATAAGCTGGCATACTGTAAATAAACAAAGTAAGCAGACATTTATAGTTTGAACTTTATGCAGTATAACATGTTTTATTGTTGATAATAAAAAAAATCCTCAGCTATTTGTCAGTTTTTGTACTAAAATACATTGTTGGGTTTCACAAAACCGCCTTGAACTTGCAACTTTGAATACCCTTGACATACAACAAATAAATTTCAAAAGTTCTTCATTCATTCAGTTTGATTTAAATTCAAAACATAACATAGTAAACATCTTGATTTTTTTATTTTTTTTAATCATAAATTTAAATGACACCAGTCGTGGCACAGTGGCACAAGTGTGTGACTGCTTGTGATTTCGATCCCTCTTTCGAAGAAATTAAATATTTATTAAAAGTTGTATTTTCATTTTTTCGCTCTGATGTCGCGGCAAAGCGCGGCATTGAGTTCCGCCATTCAACGTGCAGATTCCTCCAGAATTCAGCAGAAAATGGGGAGCGTAGTGTCTTAACGTTAGGTTCTCGCTAACTATGCAGGGTAGTTAGCGGGCATCATATGCGGGATACAGTGTGAAGCTAAAAAAATAATAAATAAACTTAAATAATAATAATACAAGATATTCAGTACAAATAATTGATAAAGCGGGTTGATAATTAGCGATAGAAGTTTTTAACCTTAAGAAAAAATACAGTCAGATTGAGAACCGCTTAATTTTGAAAATGGTAAAAAACAGCCCTTATTTTTTCGAAAAAAGTTCTTTTTGTTTTATTAGGCCTAGATTTTAAATGTATATGTAATTCCCACACAAAAACATATATTTTTGTATAGATTGTAGCAGTAAGCGGAGATCTTGTGCCTCTCAAAGCTTCGGGAAAAGATGTCAAAGTATCGGGTGCTGGAAATTTTACCATTAGAAGTGTTTCGTAAGTATAATATGTTATTTTATTTTTCTATTTATTTACTTACGCACTTATATCTTATCCTATTTTACTTATATTATAAATGTGAAAGTTTGTGATGATGAATGGATGCTTAGAAACAAAAATTGATTATATTACAGATTTAGATAAAATTTTACAGTAATATTGCTATAGTCATTTACATAATTTTAACTCGTATATGTACAATATACATCTTAATATACATACAACAATTATATACAACAACAACTTATGTTAAGATGTTGTCGAATTTGGCAATAATATTATAATATACCACCACCACTCGCGTACCTAACAGTGATATAGTCTTATCAGGCACATACAAAAAGACATTCTTAAACGCTATTATTATATACGATGTATGAAATTTAATACAACGCCATCTATTTTAGACTTTAGAACTTCACTTGAAAGGTGATTTGTATACAAATCAGCTTAATACAATTTGTTCACGGTAGATGTCAACACTTAAAAATATGGGTTTTGACCTAAGATTTATTCTATAATAAACACCATAGAAATTTTATATAATTGGGATACAATATTTTCATATAACTAAACATTTAAACGGGATGGTTGTGGGTTCAATTCCCACTCGTTTAATTCTGCTATTGGACTTGATATATCTTAGGTGGATAGTGGGAAACGGAATATCTTATGGTTGCCTATGCCTTTCCTGTTATATGCGGGATATAGATATTAGTGACATTATTATGATATAAGTGAATATAAAATATATAAAATGACATTCATAATTAAAATATATTCTAGGTCTAGGTATTATCATTTTAAGTGACTTCTATTTTCTGACTAAGTTTTTCTTAAGAATCTAAAACATTCGGAACCATTTCAATTATTTTTATCTTTAACAGTAATACTATCATATTTTTGTCCCAAGTACTTTATAATACAATATTCTACTTCATAAGTGTAACTAAATGGAGCAAAAAAAAAAAAATAAATCCTATACAATGTCGTTTCTTCTGCAGTATAAATTTGGAGACTTTAGAAATTCGTGCACGAGTTCGATTCCCGAGACTGCACTTGGACGGACGTTATAATTTGGATACGCAGATTTTAATCATACCATTGCGTGGTGAAGGAAATCTTATAGCGGATGCAGGTGAGTTTTCTCAATGACAAATAAAACAAATAAAAAAACTAAGTTTCGAAACGAAACATGAAAAATCTTACAAATTAGAAAATATAAATTTTTTTTGTATATATTTCCATTTTTTATTTGTACATGACAAAATATCCCTAATTGAAACTATTAATTTTATCATTTTTTTTCAGAAAAATGTGACGCAGAAATTTTACTTAAGTCTAAGTTAGTAGAGCGCGAGGGAAAACAGTACTTATACTTTACAAACCTGAAAGTTGACATCAAGATCAAGGACTACAGAATCAGGTTAGACGGACTTTTCAACGGAAACAAGGCTCTAGGTATGTTATATTTCGTGGTTATTTATATCGAAACATTACAACATTTATTTATCATCAAATTTTTTTTTCACATGAAAAAATTATAATAAACTTTATGTGTTATAGTGAAAGAGATCATTATAGCACGGTGGGTATGCGTAAGACAGTAAGCACGATGGTTATGGGTTCGATCTTCACTCGGGGATTTTTTCGATTCCACCGGAATTCCCCGAGGGAGTTATTCGATTTATCTCCATTTCTCAACTCTGGGACGACGAAAGCGTGTAACGGAATGTCCTAATACTTAGTTATCTATTCCCATTTTGCCACATGAGGCTTCATCGGTTAAAAAATAATTAAGTTTATTTCTTAGTTGCTGATCTGATTTTTTACGTTATTTTTTTCTTATTTTTACTCATGTTATGTTTCGCTTAGTTTATAAGTATATAATGTTGAAAAAGAAATAAATTGGAACTTATTATATTTTTTTTATTAAAATAATAAATAAATCAGAACCACGCTGTATTCCGCATACGGCAGGGTAGGCAGAGGGAACCTAATTAGCATTAGGTTAAAATAACGGAGTGTTTTATCAAACACTCCGTTATTTTAATATAATTTTAAAAGGTGTCATTTTTAGGAGCCGTTAATTGTATGTATAATAGTATCAAAAATTAATGTGATACGCCTATTTTTTATTTATATGTACGTGTTACAGACAGAATTTTTGCTCTTTTAATAGCAAAGGCATGACACACTAACTAAAAATTAAAAAATATATTAGTATAAGTAACTTTACGACGATGACTATTTAAATATTTGCAAAAGAATATTTTCTAAATTTATTATTATTTTTAAATCTTACTAAATTTCTATTTATTAATTTTACCTAATCTTTATTCACCAGTAAGTACAATATGTTGAGCATGAACATGAGCCTTATGACTTTTATATAGCATTTAATCTCTTAGATAAGAGAACTTGAGATGTTTCGCGCTTTTATTTTTTTTATAATGTTTAATACGCATTTCCCGATCTCATATAAAAATCAATGAGTAAAGTAGCCACATACATATTCTTTATAGTTTAATTGGTCTCATAAAGGGCCGCAGTTTTACAATTTTTTTTCTAAATTACTTTAGAAAAAAAATCTAAAATAAATAAGAAATAAATAGCTAAAATAGCTAATATGTTATGATACTTAAAAAAAAAAATTAATTTATTTATTTAATTTAAAATTGATTAAAGCCAAAGGTCTCCATAGGCCTAATGGCTGTGAAATGAAAAAGTTTTATTAAAATTCGTTTTTTTAAATCAGTACTTACAAAGATGTGTTTGTACATATATTCAGTTAGTACTATTTATTACATTATAGACATATATAAAATTTACATATTTATCATTTTATCTTTACAGGAGATGCGACTAATGAGGCGATCCATCAAAATCGTGCGGAGTTCCTGAAAACTATGCAGCCATATTTAGAAAAGACCGTCGCCAAAATATTGTTGGACGACGCTAATAAAATTGTAGCGCCATTGCCGTTTGACGAAATACTGCCTATACCTTAATTTATTATTTATTTTAATTTACAATTAGTATTGCAAAGATAATTTTGAACTCTCAAATCTCCAAAGGACGAAAAACAACGCGAAATCGCACACTTTATTTTTTGATTTTCTTTAAAAATGACGAAGTAAAACGCGGGATATCGTACGCGAGTTTACGAACTTTCAATATATGAATTTTCAAAAAAAATTTATTTCACAAAAAGATATATTTTTTTTACCTTACTTTTTTTTTAAGTAGATATTTTTTATTCAGTATCTGAGAGTCAGTTAGTTTAATATTTGATAGAACGAAGCCTGGTTCTATCATAATATAGAGAATATCAACATACAGAGATAAAAAACTGTCAAATTGTTTTTCGCCCTTTGCTAATATATATAAAGTAGAATATTATATTATAAAATAATGAGTGCAATAATGTGATAGTATTAATTTTAAGACATTTGATTAATAAGAAATTCTAACGCATAAAATACGAATTATACGTAGAACACATTATACGTAGTTAATATTAACCAAACATCTATTTTGTAATTTAATTATTAAATTTGATTATAATGTCAAAAGTTTGGATAAGATGACTTTATTTCACTTCTGTTACGACATATTGAATATTTGTAAGCAAAATATGAATGGCCTTAATATTGTTTATTTATGTGTAATTTTGTGATGGTGAAAGAAAACAAATGTGACTATGCATTTTGCAACATACGGGACAGAGGTACATAAAAATGTAGTATTTTAAACGACCGATTGGTGGGACTCTGTGTTGGCTGTGTGCGGGACATCTTGTCAAGTGATATAGACAATAGTAATTTTTTCTTCAAATCATTATTTTTTTCAGGTCATTAAAAAGTTATGAATTATGGAACTAGTTACAAAAACTAAATTATAAATAAATCAAAAAGTTACCACCACAAGTAAAAATCGCGTGGTCACATTGCTAATATTGCGTGTTCGTCTCTAATATTTTGTACATTGCGCCTGCACTGTTACTTCTGTAATTGTTATTACTTCATACGATCATACTCTTAAATTATTTAAGGCTTTAAATCATATTTTCTTTTTTATTTACAAAGATTTTTACGTATTGTAAAATTGTTGTTGACGAAAAGTGGAAATGTTAAAAAAAATAATAAAATTGTGTAAATGTATATTTAGTTTTTTTTTATTTTAAATGTGCTTTAAATTACTATTTTTTTTTCCATTTAAAAAAATCTAATTTAAAAAAAATCTTACTACTAATAATAGTAAGAAAACAAACGTAAAACGCAAGTAGGGGCACGAACGAGTGACTGTCCCACAACTTATTCGATTCCCACGAGGAAATGAAATATTGAATATTTTCATTTTCTCGCACTGGTAACGAGGCAAAGTGGGGCGTTGAGTTCCACCACTAAACAAGCAATGTCTCTAGAATATAGAAAGTGGGTAACGGAAGTGGTTTAATGGCAACGAGTGTTTTAGCACAAGGTTCTTAGGGCCCCAATGCCTGCTGCATGATTTGGGCACACCTAGAGAATCATAGATGAAATAATTACAAAAAAATATTTATGAAGCAAGAGTGGTGTGAGAGGCAAAGGGAGACCTGTGTTGACCATTAGATGACAGACGAGGCGAAAGAGGTTTGTAGAGACCATAATTTTTGGTACTCCGTTCTCTCTGGCTACTTTGCTAGGAATAAAACGTCAAGCTAAAAAATATATTTTTATAATATTTATTTTTATATATATTTTTTAATAAAGTTGATATCAGGCCATATTATTATTTTAATGATGCCTTACTTATTAAATTATTTATAAATAACATAAATAAATAAAAAAAAACATTGATAAATATTTACAATTCATAGAGTTATATTTCTTTTTAGTTATTTATATAATAATTTTTAAACATTTTTAAATAAGTGTTTAAACACACAACTTTTTTTCCACACTTAGGAAAGAAAAATACTTATTTAGAAAACATAGCGGGACTCGGCGGGGGTTCGAGTTCCTGGAAGCCGACCAGGTCAATTCGAGCGCGGGTTTGAATCCCGCTACGTTCATATTTTTATACGTTTTCTAAATAATTTTGATTTGTATAATTGATTATTATATTAGTAAAGTTAAGCATTTTAACTTTCGTTCGTAAGCCTTGACGAATGAGGGTTTCCAATCTGCGATAATTGCGGATAATCGGTTCCTCTTTACACAGCATCCTACTGACCCATCCGTTTGCGATACGCGCCGGTTGAGCAATAGACAATAAACATTACTTATACTATTGAGTTGATTTTTTTTTAGGTTTTTTTTTATAATATGGAAAAAGCAGAAAGAACTAAGTGATGTTCTTACATCACAAGTATATTGTTAGACCAGGCGGCATTTAGCTATAGGACTACGACTCTACTCTCTACTAAAAGTCTATTGATGTCTTCATCAATTGAAGAAGAATTAATGTCTTTTTCAATAAACGATTTCCTTACTTTTAGTAGAGAGTAGAGTCGTAGTCCTATAGCTAAATACCACCTAATCTAACCAGTAAAGTTGTTCCATATAAATGTAAGTGTCCCTGTAGCTTTTAAAGTCATTTCGAGTCACTTATTACTATGCAATTTGCTTAAACCGAAAAATCTGAAAAAATTACATATTTTCAAAGCATCAACGTTGATTTCCTTATCAATCTGGTCCTCAGAGAAAGTACTTTTGATCTTGTGTTTTTTAGCAACTATTTAATTTAATGATAAGATAAATATACTTCCAAGTACATTTTTCGTACCTCGTGTCTTTCACGTCTTGTAACTTAAGGGCTAAATAGGTAACAGCAAATATTGCGCTCTCCAAGTGTGTTGCATATCGCAACCTTGACGAATTTTGCCTTATCTGATCCAAGTGAACATCGGGTTTGCATCATATCCATTCCTACTCCTATATTTGTTTTAGTTATAGGTTATAATAATGGAATTTGGTTAAATGCCTAGATTTTTTACTTAAATCGTACGGATAATTTAAAACTATGCGATGTTCTGCGGCGATGGTATATGGCATACGCGTTGAGTTCCGCCACTTGACACGATATGCCTACAAAAATTGGCGGAGAGTGACAAGCGGAGTGTTTTAACACTAATCTCCCTCCACCTACACTGCTACACACGGGATACAGCATGAAGCCTTTTGTTATTTATTTGACGACATATTCCAGCCATTTCTTTACAATTCGTCTTCCATGGTTCATAGTGGCTGTTTGATGACATTATTAGGTTACGTAAGCCCCCATAGCAAGTGAGATCTTATTTCTACTGTTGCCAATAATACGCAGCCTGGATCGCCTTGACCACGTTGCTTCACCACGCCAGTCGCCGACGGAAACGGAATTGATGTCATACGCTACCTCAATATGCGAGTGGGAGATGTAGTCTAAAACGGTATATTTTTTTTAATTGGTGCTATATAGATAAGGAATCGAGATTAGATTGTGTTTGATTGTGTGGTTTTAAGGCAACATTTGAGGCCAAGGATGTATTGATATATCACTAATTTTGCCTCTGTAGATTAATGTAAATCTATATATTTTAATAATATCTTAAAAAAATATCGTCAGGCCCGTCTTGTCGCAATAGCATAAAGTGTGACGCGACAAGTTGCGGCCTCGACTCCCACTTGAAGAAATTATATAGTTAATATTCCTATTTTCTTCGCCCTGGTGTCGAGACAAAGCGCGGCGCACTCAACACGCAATACCTCCAGGTTCCCTATGTCTGTTTAGTAGAAAGTAGGGAACGAAAGTTTCTTAAAGGGGACAGAGTGTCTTGACACTAGGTTCCCAGGTTCCTTCCGCCTATCCTGCTATGTACGGAATTCAGCAAGAAGCTATGGTGCATAGGGAATAGAATGACATAAAACTACGTTCCCTCTGCGTACCCAACCATGTAACATTTGTAAAATTACCTTAACGACAGAAGGGTGATGAAGTCAGTAATAATATTGCAGAAGATATGTTACAGTTTATGGTCTATGATGACAGGATCATTTAGGAAAGATTCACAATATAGTGTCAATCAAAAGTTCATTGGTCCGATCTCAGTCTGTTAAAAATATTCTTATATGAGAAACATTCACACTATCGTTCCAGTTAAGTTCCGGTCCAATCTTATATGCATTATAAGAATATTTCGTTTTTCTCTCGGCTTCACCTCGTATCCCGTATGTAGCAGTAGAGCTCAACGCCGCGCTTTGCCTCAACACCAGAGCGAAGAAACGTAAAATATTAAATACTAGCGGCCTACTCGCAGTTTTGCCCATTTTACAATAATTTTTCATTGTTCTAGAAAAGTGCGAGCACTATGTGGCTGCTTGAGAAGATCTCATTGGCGGCAAGGGCGGCCCCCGCGGGACTCGAGTACGTAAACAGAGCGTTAAATATATATTAAATTTACATTATCTCGAAAAGTAAACGTCCAAATTCCACGCTGTAAAAGCCAAAGCTTATCTCTATTAAATCCTTGATGATGGAAACACTTTCGCTCGTATCTTTCAGTATCTTCGTCAAATAAAAAACATTGTATATCACCTTGCAATTTTCAATTATTTTTTGTCACAAAATGTCTTATTGTGACTGATTTATAAAAGATAGATAGATGAAAGGCTCTCGCGGATTTTATTTTAAAACTAATGAAAGTGAATGTTTTTGTAGTTCAATGTACTTACATATATTTAACTATTTCAGCAGTGCATGCGTTCAAAGTAATACTATGGCGTTCCTAATTATTGTCATTTTGTTATTTAAGGCTAACTAAGGATTGAATTCTAATGTTATATTGTTGCACTCCTGAGGAATGTAGCTTGAAAGCTACATTCAAAATACAAAACAAAAATAAAATAAATTCGAGCAGTAGTTAAAGAATATCACCGTTTAAACGAACAAACAAACTTTTCCAGTGTAATATATTAATATAGATTTAATTTCCTCAAGTCGGCATCAAACCCACAACCTGTCGCGTTTACAGTAACACGTTTGTACCCCTGCGCCATAAGTGGCCTCTAAGAATATTTCTCATACTGTTAATTATTCGTTAGAGCATTTAAATGGCAGAACATAAAGTTGCTTACTTGTTTAGTGTATAATTTACGTGAAAATCACTGATTGAATATTTCTTATACTAATTAATATATACTGTTTGTGTTAATAATTTTGATATTTTGTGTTTCATTCTTCTGTCATATTGACCCTAGGAACGCTTGACGAAAGTATGTAATGTGAATTGCATCGTTGATTTCGATGATTCGAAATGTAGCCAAAACGGGTAGAAATGAGTTTTTTTTTCTTTAATCAGTTGTAACCAACTGTTAGTTGTATCGCGTGAATTTAATAAAAAACATCTATATTTTCTGGTATATAGGCGAAGCGCGGCGTTGACTGCCGTCATTGACATGAGGATCGAAGTGTCTTATCACTATGTTTCGTCTGTCTACCCTGCTGTGTGCAGGATACAGCGTGAAGCTATTTGATTTAATTTAATAAAAAAACATTCTTATACAAGAGTTCGAGTTTCATACAAAAAATGCTATTCTATAGAATTAATACGGTCAGGGGTTATGATTAAATGTAATATATTTTTTGTGGTTTTGGTGAACGGTTTCTCGTTCACGTACTGAATACTACAAGGTAAAGTTAAATACGACAACAAAGGCCGAACTTGATTACAAAGTCATAAAACATTGTGAAATTTGAAATAAGTTTACTAATTTTATTTTTTTTGTAAATATTTGTTAAGTAATTGAAATACATGCTTAAAGCACAACGAGCTAGTATTAATGGTAAATAAAAATTGGTCAAGTGCGAGTTGTCTCACTTTGGTCACGCGTTGGTCCATTTGAACGTGGCATAAAAAGTTTTACAAACTTAAGATTTTACCAGTAAAGAAAATTTAGTTAATTTTATAAAATTTGAGTGCATACACTCAAAAATAAGTAAAAACATTCATTTTTTATGACTTATGTCATACAAATGACTACAAATGTAAGTTTATATAAAGTTTTTGTGTTGACGTAGCCGCTTTATGTTTTTTGTGTTCCAAGGGACCGTAGACGGAATTTTCGCTATTAATTTCAGTTCGATACTTCAACGCGACCTTGAGATGTCGAACGGTCTTGGACAGACATACATACATATAGAAAGACGAACGACAAAATGTTCCGTTCCATTTTTTCTTATGAGATACGGAACCTATGTCCCTATACATGTATTTTTTTTTTAAGAAATTCCTTAGTATATGTGTTAACATGTTTGATATTACAAAATGTACATATTTAATGTACATGAATAAAGTACATGTAAATACATAAATGTTCTTTATAATGTTTCCGCGTTTTCCTTAGTCGGCATATAGCAATAAGGCAATAGTAGAGAAGTTCTCGCCTAATGGTATTATGATGGATGACTCCGTTTGAGGCCAGTCATGGTGCAAGTGTGTGACTGTAAACGACAGGTTATAGGTTTGATTGAAATATTTAATATTTTAATTTTTTCGCTCTGGTGTGGAGGAAAAGCGAGGCGTTGAGTTCCATCACTGAACCCGCAATGCCTCAGGAATTCGGCGAAAATAAAACTAGAAAGTGGAGCGGTTTGTATTGACACTAGCCTCTCTCTGCCTACCCTGTTGCATGCGGGATACAGTGTGAAGTTACAAAAAAAGACTTCTTTATAAATATATTTCGCGAAAAACAGGAGGAATCCATATTATACCTTCTAAAGCTAGTTCAATCACCAATATATATATATATATATATATATATATATATATATATATATATTCAAGGTAAAGCACAATCCAATTTGAACTATTTAAAGAAAAATACTTATATGGAAACCGACCAAGAGTTCGATTCCCGCTATGTTAAAAATTGTATACATTTTCTAAATAAGCAATTTTAACAGATTTGATTGATTTGATTTGAGATCGATCTTAGTGATGAGAGCGATCTATAAAAACGGGCCTAAGTTGATTAAGATGTCAGTTATAAGAGTCGTGTTGCGGGCAGTAGAAAGGATTTGTCTTGACACGATGGTTGTGGTTGTGGTTTTCACTTGCAAGAATGATTATATTAAAATTATTTTTATTATTTCGCTCTAGATAATGAATCGTGGCGTTCAGTTCTATCACTTAATATTTTCAAAATTAGACGAAAAGTGGGGAATAAAGACCCAAGACCTCTACCTACCCTACTATGGAGAAATTATACAATTAAAAATATAATTTATAAGAGTATTATTTCATTAAAATGGTATTTAGGGACTGTACTAAAACAAAAATGTAATCCAAAACTTTAATATGATTGCTGTAGTTGTTAAAAACAAAACTGTTTCTAACGTTATTGGAATATCGTAAACAATTTTTTATTATACATAATATTTCATGAAGCCCACAAACGTCATCGTAAATGCATAATTTAACGCTAAAATCACAAATTAATATTGCAACAAAAACGTGACTTAGTCACGTGTTTGACTTGGATTTTGTTTCAGGATAGACCTGTAATAGCGGGAACCAAGTCCAAGAGAGTGTTATCCCGCTCTTTTATACGAAAAGTTAGTGAAGAGACGAGGAAAGCGTTATATACATCGGGCTTGTGTCTCAAGACATTCACATGTCCTTAGCGTTGGTGGTGGTTGCGCAGGCGCAGTGCCGGTCGACACCGCGACTCGGCTGGGTGAACCGATAGTTGTAGTGAATACGAATATACATTATTAGTTGTAATATGTTCGCCACTACTGTGTTTCTATTGGCACTGCAATATGCAGTTGCTGAAATTCGTAAGTATTAAATTAAAATATTTAACGTGTTAGAATTAATATATGTTTAAGCTTATAATATATAGAAAATATGAAGATTTTTTTTATTTTTTTATATAAATTAATTTGATTTCTGATTTTATGAAGTGTTGAGATAAGCCATGTCGCATTTTAACATTTAATTTCTTTTCATGATGATGAAATTATAATTTTTTAAATTAAATTAAATAAGCGTGAAGCTTACGCTGTATCCCACATACTGTAGGGTAGGCAGAGAGAACCTAGTGGTAAGACGCTCCGAGGCATTGCGTGTTAAGTGGCAGAATTCAACGCCGTGCTTTTACACTAGAGCCGGGCTTTGACACCAGAGCGAATAATTGAGAATATAAGTTTAAATAAATATTTCATTTCCTCGAATGGGCATCGAACACACAACTTGTCGTGTTTACAGGCACATTCTGTGCTCCTGCGCTACAACTGTTATTATACTTGTTTAATATTTATCTATAATTATTATTATAAAAGTTTAGAAGAATTTTTAATTCTAATATAATTAACTACTATAATTTCCACAATTTTATAATACATACAACTATTCAAGCACTGTCTTGAAATTAACGGTTTCTTTCAAAGCCTTTGCTACTCTACATAGATAATTATCTAAAGTGCATGAATGAAAGGCAATGTTTAGATTTATTGCAAGTGGCTTAGGCAAGTCGATATCTACTACTGCTGCAACACATTCTTTTAGCTTATTAGATTGATTAATTAAGAAAATTTGAAGTATTTATTGTCTGTTTTTATACACTATATAATAATATAAGAATAGTTTTGCCTGCGACTTTGTCTGCGTAGCAAAAGAAATTGATATAATTTGTTTATTTATTAGCCGATTGAAGTAAAATAAACATTTTATGTTTACCAAAAACGAATTATGAAAACTGCATTTAAATCAGTTAAGCTGTTTTTGTACTATTACAATAATTAACCAAATTGGTTCATTTATGCGTTCATTTACATCTTATTAGCATAAAATGTATTTAGAGGAAGACATGGAAGGTATATATATATATACTTTATAGTCAAAGTAAATTATATCATTACATTAATTTACATTAAATATGATCTAATAGTAGTAATCAATCATTAATCTAATAAGTGAAATAACATATTATAAATTGTTAACATTATGCAAGTTTAACTTTCTCATAACCAGTTTCTTTAGATGCTATCTCCTTTTTTCTTCGCGTTATATTCTGCACATAGCAAGGACAGACGGAACCTGGGAACCTAGTTACACTCCGTTCCCATTTAGACACTTCCGTGCCCCATTTTACGCCGAATCCTGGAGGAACCGCGTGTTGAAAGGTGGAACTTAACGCCTGGCTAAGCTTCAACGTTTACGTTTATATATTATAATGATATACATATATTATTCGCATCTTAATGCAGGTCGAGGTTAAGAGGCTTTTATATTTCATAATATTTACAATAAGTTAAAAGATTGGTATAGATTATCGACAAGTGGAATGTTGTCATAGTGTTGCGGCACAGCCATTTATCTATTGTAGAATATGTTGAAAAACATAAAAGAAAGTCGATTTGATATATGTAATGCATATGTATTTTTTTTATATTATTCGTGTTAAATTCTTACTACAATTCTAAAAAATATTTTTTAGCTTCATGCTGTATACAAATAATTTTAAGAAAAAAATAATCTGTCAAAGATAACATATTATAAACTCAAGGTCTTCACGTGCTTTTCTCATTATTTATATATTTTTCAATGTAAAAAAATATTTACGTTGACGTTAAATTTAAGTTAATTTGACAGGATGCACTCAAAATATTAAGTAACTTGCTACGCTTCATGATTTTATAAGGTTATTTATTATTTAGACCACCCGCTACTGTAGGTTACGATTTATAAAAATTAAATGCGTAATGGATTTACAAAATAGAGGCCAGTCGTGGCCGTTAGACTCGTCAAATTTTCGTGTCTTTGGTGATGTTCCTGTTTCTCTATATTTTCCTCAGTTTATTTATGGATGAAGTCGTTACAGCAATGATTCGTTTGACTTCCTCTGCGCAGTCTTCCTTAGTCTTTGAAATCAGTGCTCCGAAGTCGATGTACGATTGAATGTATTACATAGGAATTCGATAATTGGAATTTTTGGCGAGTTGTTATTTAAACTGTCGACAATCTTTACTTTTGTCTTTGTAAGAGTTTTCCAATATATTTTATGCTCGTTGAAAATAAGGTAGTAATATCCAAGGCCATCAGTCCAATTTTGAAGGGCGATTGGTTATAATGAGTTCGGATGCTAAATAAAAGAGGCAACAAGATATGTCCTTGGCGTACGCCTGAGCTGGAATAGAAATTGCTCGACAATACATCGTCTTGCCTGACGAAAGATGCAGATTACCTTGTTGAATTTTTCGATGATTTGATGCACAGTTAATATATGTTTATCATAATGGCAAAGCTACTCTTTGACTTTAATGTCCTGTCTGTTTTGGGGTGATTTTCTAAATTTTTCGTTTCTTTTCTCCAAGATGGCTAGGAAATAAACATTCTAGATATGAATCACTGTTTCTTTTATAATATATTCAATAATTAATTTACTTGAAATGTAAAATAAGTCATTCTGAAGTGAACTATATCATGATTAATAATTACAAGAATATAAACAAGTTTGTAACAGGTCTTACAGGCAAAATTATATAATCAAACTAGTTTTCAATGCAGGTTTCTTTTTCATAGAAAATGAAGAAAACGCTTTAATAACGTCAGTCATTTTATATGTAAACTATTCTGTCTGTAATTCTAATGAATAAATTAAATGGTAGTGCAAAGTTGAAGATACGATTCGTACTCGGGGTAATGCCTAATGCAGTGAGTTACTTAACACGCATTGACTCGAAAAAGAAATTGGGAAATCGAGTGTGTCAAATGAGAACTTTTGATTGATTTATTTTTTGTAAATATAAAATAAAAGAAAAGAAGGCTTTGCTTACGTGAACTTAGTGTTTAGACACTCGGTTTTCCACATTCTGTCCGAATTAGAGAGGATTGTGTATTGAGTGCGAACCGCGACTCGAATTAAGCCGCGCTTTCTACGGTCAAAGACAAGACATGGAAATATACAATCTCCCGAGCGGAATCGAACACACCATTCACCCCGATGCCACTAAATAAATATATAGCTTTTTATACTGTAAATAGATCGATATGATTTAATAAAATAATAATATTATTCGCTAGTTAATAAATATGACATTTTATTTTTCACTCGGCCGGAATATTAATAGAAATCGGAACTACCCGTGCGTAACGTTTTCCTGCACTATGTGCTCTAGCCAAAGAAAATCGATACTCGGTTATACTATACCAAGGTTATCGATATCACAATGTAATTAACATGTAATGTTAGCCGTTAACCGTTAGAGGCCGTCGTGGCGCAGGTGCACGAGGGTGTGACTGTAACGCGACGGGTTTGGGATCGATTCCCACCCGAGGCAAAGAATTATTATTTTTTTAATATATTTATTTCGCTCGCTTCGCTCTGGCAAAAGCCAGTGGTGGAAAGTGAGGGATCGTCCTAACACCAACTTCCCTTTGCCTATCCTGCTGTGTGCGGGATGCAGGGTGAAGCTGATTCAATTTTAATGAACCATTAAGCTATCAAACCTATTTCATTACCAAAATAGAGAGTAATATAGCATTATATTATTTAATAAAATAGTATAATAATAAAAATACAATTTGTATAAATATATAATATATATTTTAATATTAAATAAACAGTTAATTAGGAAAAAATCTGTATTTCTATTTATGATTACTTACTTACACGTTTTGGCTCCTACTTGTGGATTTCCTCTTTAGTGTGTAATAATATTTTGTTTTAAATAAAAAATTATAATAAAAAAAAACTTTTTTTTTCAGCCCCGTATATTAAAATATGCCAGCGAAATGATCCAAATGTTGACAAGTGTATCATAAACTCCATAGAAGAACTCCGACCAAAGATGAAAAAGGTACTTTTTAAATTTTACAATTAAAAAACCGGTTAATATTAATTAAATTGTTATCAATTATCCATAACACTTTTAGTTTTCCCTAAAGAGCCGTAATTTAAGGAGAATTCTTTGATTCATCTAGTATGTTTATGTTGTTAGAGGTATAGTTACATCCCGATGCACTGATGATATTTAAGATATAGTAGGATCTTAAGCTGTAGGTGATACTGGAGGTGTCGCTGGATCTGCAGAAGTGGCTGGAATTTGAGGTGTAGATGGATCAGGCGTGGCTGGTACTTGAGGTGAAGAGGGATCTTGCGGTGGTGATGGTGCTTGAGAAGGAGTTTGAGGTGATGCTGGTACATCTGGTGTAGATGATGTTTGAGGTACCGATGGATTTTGAGGTGTTGCAGGTATCTCAGGAGTTGAAGGAGGGGGAGGTGACTGGTTAGGTGAAGCTGGTTGTTGTGGAGCTGGTTGTTGAGAAGTTGGTTGTTGGGATCCAGGTGAATTCTTAGGGTTATTTGAAGCATTAGCTGTGGCATCAGATGTAGATTGTGAAGCATCTTCTATTAGAATATCTTGAGTCTTGTCTGGTGATTTATTGTTAGGTGAACTATCTTCATTGAATTCTGCGATCAAATCAGTATTTGTGGCTGCTGATGATGCTGCGCTTGAAGCTGCTGTTCCTTTGTCACCTTGAACAACTGACTTACTATCACTAGCAGCAGAGGTCTTATCTTCTAACACTACTAAGGTCCCATCTTTTCCTGGATTTTTGTCGTCCTTGCCTGGATTTTCTGCCGTATCAGATTTCGATCCCTTGATGTCTATTACTATATTAGTTTTAATTGCAGCATTTCGTACTCCTAACGTTGGGTTTTTATTAAAACTATCACATCTCTGGCATTTATTTTTTCGGCATTTGAAACATTGAGCTCCTGCAGAGTTACCGGACTGATAAGACACAAACTGCACAGGGTCCACTTGAGATGGATATTTGATTGTTACGTTTGTACGTTGTGGAATTCTCACTTCCATTACGGTACTTCGTCCTTTACAAGCACGACCGTGTGCAAAACCATTCTGAAATGTAAGAAAAAATATTGCTTATTAAAAAAATATTCATTGTAGTATTTTACGATGAAGAAGTTGAATGAATTAAGACACTCTGTTCCCCACTTTCTGCCGGATTAGTAGTGTGTTGAGTGGCAGAACTCAACGCCGAGCTCATTGCCTCGACACCAGAGTGAAGAAATGAAAATAAAAATTTAAATAAATATTTCATCTCCTCGAGTGGGATTCGAACCCACAACCAGTGGGTTTTACAGTCACACTCTGTGCCCCTGCGCCCCTGGTCCCTTTTATATTATTATAATGTCTCCTGACTATTTACTTTATTATAACCATATTAGCATAAAATTACTAAGCAAGATCATTAAAAAGTAAAAAAAAATACCTTCAAAACCAGCGCAATCGCGACTAGTACAACAACTTGGAAGACTCCCATTTTTGACTGACGTTCCCAGAAATTGTTGCACAAGTCTTATATACAGAACACACAGATATAAATAGCTTAGTCCTTTGTCATAAAAACTGATTCATTCTTCAATAATAATTTATCAAAAACTCTTAAAGCACGTATTTTTTTAATTTACGAGCATTGCTTTATCATCTCGGGTGTAAAGTTAAGTAGTGGTAATAGAACACTAAGAATTGTTACATTTTATATGAAATAATTTTTAATTGTTTTATGTTTGTGCGTTGTAATATAATAGTTTAAGGGTTTTTTACCATAATTATAATATGCAATGAAAACATCTATAAGTTATATTAAGCACTAACACACAGACAAAACTATTGAACTTAAAAGTTAATTTTGCATATAAGGTAGAAGAAAAAGATAACGGGAAAGAGGGAACCTATGAATCTTTTGTTAAGACAATCTGTTCTCATTAAGACACTTCTGTTTCTCACTTTTCGCTGAATTCTGGAGCCGCCATGAACTCAACGCCGGGTTTTGCCTTAATATAAAAGCGATGAAATGAACATTTTATATATTTAATTTCTTCGAGTGAGAATTGAACCCACAACTTATCTCGTTTACAGTCGCACCCTTGTGATCTTACGCCTCGACTGACTTTTGTTGTACATAGTATACGCAAGCAGAGCTGCGCGCTATGGCTAAATTTAATGAATAAAATATTAATATAAATATATTAAAAAAAAATGTATTAATTTAAATTTATATTTCCATTTCATCGCTCTGGTGTGAAAAAAAAGCGCGGGATTAAATTCCGCTACTCACACGCAATGCCTCTAGAGTTCGGAGGAAAGTGGTGAACGATGTGTCTTGACAGTAGGTTCCCTCTGCCTACCCTGCTGTGTACGGGATACAGCGTGAAACTTGATTTGATTTGACATATTCTTTTAGTTTGAACTATTATATTATAATAGTACAACAATATTTTTTTTTCATATTTGGGAAAAAATATACAAAAAATATTTTTCTTTTTCATGTGATACCAACGAAATGGTTAAGGATCGTTAGAATGTTGTGATAAAGCACGATCATTAGTAAAACAACACCTATTGACGGTTAACATTTATTATAATAAAATTTTGTATAATATTACAGTAATAAAGGATTGTTTCGAAATATTATATGAAAATTACGTTTAATTTAGTAAATCATAATTATTATTACCATAATTTTTGTAATAGTCCTTTGCTATATGTCTTACGGAAAGTAGTAAAAAGACGTTAACATAAGACCATCTAAAGATTTCTTTAAAGCTATGATTTATAAATTAAGGTCAGTCACGGTGCATAGGCACAAACGTGACCGTAAATGCGGCAGGTTGTGGGTTTGATACCCACTCAAAGAAATTAAATATTAAATGTTTTTATTACTTCTCTATGGCGTCGAGGCAAAGCGTCGCATTGAGTTTTGCCAATTAACCAATCCAATGCCTTCAAAATTCAACGGAAATTAACTTAACACCAGACTCTGTGTCCTGCTCTGCTATATGAAGTATATATATGAAGAAACCTATAATCAGTTATCATGAAGAAACCTATAATCCTTATCAATACAAAAATTTACTTTAATCGTTCGTAATTAAATTTTGGAATCGAATTATAATTGAGTCGTTGTTTGTTTAAAATAAATGTTATAAGCAAATTGGAAAGTATGTCAGTGTCAGTTTCTTTCGTAACTCGAGTACGCCAATATGACAAGTGCAAAGGTAAACGTATACAAAGTTGTGCATCTGTTTACTTTATGCAAATAACGGGTTTGCTTGTTAATAAACATGAAAATATTTTTATATTAAAAGGCGGAAAAAGGGGAATGGACGACTTAAGCACTAGGTTCCCAGGTTCTCTGTGTGCAAGATAAATCATGAAGCTAAAAAGAAAATGCAAATGCTCCAAACTCATTATCTCGTATATAGTATTTTCATTTTCTCGTATATTCCTGTCATTTATGAGTTCCTAGGTATCATCCGCAATTTCGTTTGACTTTTTGCCTTTGCCTGTCTATTTCTATTTACCTCCCGTCGTCTTTGAAATTAATATTCAAAACTTAACTTTTAAATTTATACTACTTTTACTATCTTTTTCTTGTGGCATCCAACAAATTATAAATGTTATGTAATTACATATTTATATTTATATACTTAATAAGTTATGAAAGCAATATGAAACAAAACATACATCACGCTGAACATAAACTACTGATCTTTTAGTTCCATATCAGATATTCCAAGTCCTTGTTTTTTTGTATTCCAATGAAGATTCTCCATATAAATATACACAAATACGGACTACTAGATTCACGGTGTGTCCCGCACATAGCAGAAGGCAGAAGGAATCTAGTATTAAGACACCCTGTTCCCCACTTTCCGCGGAATTCTGAAGGCATTGTACGTTGACTGGCGGAAGTCAACGCCGCGTTTTGACTCGTTACCAGAGCGACGAAATGAAAATACTAAATATTGCATTTCCTCGAGTGGTAATCGAACTCACAACCTGTCACGTTTACAGTCGCACCCTTGTACCCCTGCGCACTGGCCTCTTAGACTAAGCCCCTTCTCTTAAAAATGCCGTTTGAATGATCAAATCTCATTAATAGACACTTAGACAGTAATTTAATAGATTTTTTCTATGGCTACATTTGTGCCACAAGCAATATTACGTACATAACAGATAATTAAACAATATATTTTAATTTTATTTCAGGGTATACCAGAACTTGACGTGCCTGGAATCGAACCTCTAAGCTTAGGTCAGATAGGACTCGCGCGAGGTCCGCAAGGTGCCAAGTTGACTGCAGTTGTGAACGATGTTAAAGTGCGAGGACCCAGTGATTTTATTATAGAAGAGTTGAAGTAAGTTCTGTTACCTTTTTGCTTTTTTAATATAATAATCAGAATTATTAATTATATTTTTTTTATGAAACTTTTAAGATCGAAAATACGGTAAATACATAAATATGAAATAAGATATAGATAATTACTATTTTGTCCTGACGAAAATTTCATTAAATCAATGCTTTAAATTCCATTTGAATTAAGAAATCTTAATGAAAATCTAAATATGATATTTATGGTATATCTAAAGTTAAAACTAAATAAATCAGCTGCTCGCTATATCTCGCACACAGCAAGGTAGGCAGAGGGAACTTAGTGTTAAGACACTCCGTTCCCCATTTTCCGCCGAATTCTGGAGGCATTGCATGTTGAGGGCGGGACTCAACAACTTGACACCAGAGCGAAGAGATGAAATTTATATAAATATATCAGTTCCTCGAGTGGGGATCGAACCTACAACCAGTCGATTTTACAGTCACACTGTTTGCCCCTGCGCCACGTCTGGCCTCAATTACTTATATTCAGTTTATATGTTATTTAAGATTGGAAAATTACTAACGAACTATTTAAAAATATATATTATAATAGTTTTAATGACTTTTTATTACCTCATTTCAGATCAGACCTAGATAAAAACAGGTTTGACTTCAAACTATTGCTGCCGCGGCTCGATTTCGCCGGCAAGTACAAAATGGATATCCAAGTGCTGCTATTGCGGTTGCAAGGACGGGGGAATATTACGGGATCATTTAGTTAGTACTGTGTTTTGTATTATATTTGTATGTAGTTACCTTACTTAACTGACCTAAATATTTTTTTGGCTTCACGCTGTTTCCAGCACTTAGAATGGTAGGCAAAAGGAACCTGGGAAGCTAGTGTTCCCAGTTAAGACGTTCATTCATTCATACACTTTATCCCGCGCATATAGCATTGGCAGAGGGAACCTAGTATAAAGGCACTCCATTCCTCATTTACCGCCCAATTTCCGAGACATTTCGTGTAAATCAACGCCACTCTTGGTCTCGTTACTTGAGGTAAGAAACGAAAACAATTCATTCCCATGGAATGATAATCGAAGTTACAACCGTCACGTTTACAGTCACGTTTACAGCTGCGCCACTACACCACGATGGCCTCCAAACCTGTATCTGATTTAGTTAAAGATAAAAATATTTTAACTCGTTTAATTAAGTTTAACTAAAACATGTAAAATTACAAGAACATGTAGGCCTTTTAACCTACTTGCACGACGCGCGTCGTAACAGCAAAAACGTTAAGTTACTGCGTCATAGTCGATTAACACACACACATCTTGTCATAATCTAAAACTATTGTTATCGATTTCTTGTATATTATTTACATATTACATTATATAATACGTCGTTAGATATTAGCACTTGGAACCATTTGTGAGGTCACGGATACTATTTTACTAATGGCTTATACTTTTTTTATTGCAAATAGCAGAGTATGCAGAGAAAATTCAGTGTTAAAACACTTTTTTCGACCCTGACTGAAATATTTAATATTTTCAGTTCCTCGCTCTGATAACGAGGCAAATCACGGCGGTGAGTTTCGCTACTCAACAGGCAATGCCTTGAGAATTCTACCCTTTTAAGTGCGGAGATGTCGTGAAGCTTAACGAAATTGATTTTAAGATGGTGAGGCCTTTGTGGCGCAATAGGACAACGTACGGCTGTAAGCGCGACGTTTGAGGATACGATCCTCACTCAGGGCAATGAATTGTTTTGATTGCTCATTGCAGTACGTCTAAAGAACATATTTTGATTCGGTTGGAGAATGGAGAACGGAGTGTTTAGATAATAAGTCTCTGATACCATGTTACGCGAGATAAAGCGGAATAATTTAAACAAAAACTAAAACAAAATAACTTTTAAATTTGTGTTTTTTCTGTATTATAGAGGATTACGCCTGCAACGTCACGATGAGAGGTCACAAAGAGAAGAGAGGAGACGACGAGTACCTCAATTTCGAACCTATGAAAGTAAAACTTCGCGTTGGTGAATCATCCATATACTTGACCAACCTCTTCGACGGCGATCCAGTACTTGGGCCGGCCACCAACCGAGTTATCAACGAGAACTCCCAAGTTTTCATTCAAGAAATTAGTCCTGTGTTAGAAAAGAGTTTAGCTGATCTGTTCACGGAGATGGCTAACAAAATAACATCTAAATTTACGTATAAGGAGTTATTTCCCTGATTATAGGTGTGTGGTCAGAAATGTGATATTATAATTTAGCTTGGGTCGGTTGGTGAGTCGTTCAAAAAAAGTTAATTTAAAAGAACACGTTTTAAATCATTAATATAGTCTATTTGTAAGTTTATTGTTTCATGATCATTTATAATAATTAATTTTATTGTTACTTTTGTAGTGGTTTCAGAACTGAAGAGACGTTACCATATTTGTATGTATTCATTGTAAGAATATTTTAAATAGTTTAAAATGTAATTTTCTATATAAATATTAAATAGTATATGTTATATACATACACGAGCGCTATGCAGTACCTACAATAATATATATTGAACGGCCTTAATATTACTTTTTAGAAACTTTTGCATGTTGCCATCTTCACACTGTGGCCAGCAAACGGCAGCATAGGTTTCCTTTGTCTACCCAGACAAGAAACCTAGTGTTGAGACACTCCGTTCCCCATTTTTCACTTAATTCTAGAGTCATTGCGTATTGAGTGGCGGAACTCAACGCCGCACTTTGACTCAACATCAGTGAGAAGTATTGAAAATATAAATTAAAATAAATATTTCATTTTCTTGAGTAGGGATCGATCCCAAAACCAGTCGCTTTTCGTGTTTACAGTTACACTCTTGTATCCCTGCGCCACGACTGGTTTAGGATGCTACTATTTTAGAAATAAAAAATAGCTTATTGTGTGCTTAGCGCGGTAATTGTGAGTTTAAACCTCATTTGGGATAATTAAATATTTTAATTTCCCATCTCAACAAAGCTTTGAACAAATAGTTTTGAAAAGACAAAAAGCGACATTGAGCTCTGCCATGTAATGTCTCTTGAAGAAAATTGAGTATCTTGACATTGAGTTATCTTTGCCTACACTTTTACATAAAAATAAATTAAATAATAAATACATATAAGAATTTACGACAGAAACATGAAATGATAATATTTTTGAGACATATTATATATCCATAGTCTAAAAATAAATAATAATATATATTATTTATTATATACATATTTATATAAATAGTAATTTTTATTATTATGTTTTTGTATAAATCATCTACTTTTAAGTGAAATTCGTTATAATAAGTGTTAAGGAGTAGACAGACACTAGACTGTATATAGTATAAGTAGACCACTCTTATAATATTTTTATATTTTATGTGTTATCATGTAATACACGAATTTATAATGTATGATAATTTTTTTATTAATAGAAATCGCAATTCTTCTCCCCCTTTTATATAAACTTGAAACCACTGGATTATCCCGATCACTAAAATAAATCTAGATTAAAAACATTTTTTTTTATCCTGGTATAAAACCAGGAAATAAGATTTGGAAATTGGAAATTTATAAAAAGTTTCCAATTTCCAATTCTTTCCAAAATAGCAAAACTTTTGATAGAAGATACTCTATGTTTTGTTTGATATAAATATTAAAAAAAATACTTTCAAAATTCAATTAAATAATTTATTATTTTCTTTTAATATTGATTATTTTCTTTAAAAAAAAAGTCATTAGAGACCGTCATGGCACAGGCATAAAAGCTTCCGACTGTATACAGTACGTTGTGGGTCCGATTCCTACATGGGTTAATGAAATATTTAAGATTTTCATTCCCTCGCTCTGGTAACAGGGTAAGGCGTGGCGTTGAGCCACTCAAAATGCAATGCCTCAAGAATTTAGAATAAAATCAAAGAAGCCATAAGCGGTGTCTAGGTGCCTACTCTGCTACACTAAGTTCTCGTTACTTACTTCCACGTATAGGAGAGCAGAAAGTGTGGACGTAAAAAAATAATTGTAAAAAAATCCTTTAGTAAGATGCCATCTATATTTACGTATAGGAACTACATGCAGGTTGCGTCGTATGTACACTACGCCATCTATAATATAGATATTTATAATAGAAGCAGATTACTTGAGGCGAGTCGTTGCGCAGGGGCACAAGCTTCACGCTCTGCCCATATAGCAGGGTAAGCAGAAAAAATCTTTTGTTAAGACACTCCCTTCCCCGCTTTTCACCAAGATTTGAAGGCATGCATGCTGAGTGGCGAAATCTCTCATTACCAGATCGAGAAAATGAAAGTAGTAAATATTAAATATTTTTTATGAAATATTCAATATTTTTATTCCCCTCGATCTGTTAACGCACGGTGTTGATTTCCTCCGCTCAACATGCAATGTCTCCTGATTTAGGCGAAAAGTAGGGAACGATGCTATCCTTATAGTTCTATATCATCTTAATAGTTCCCAGAATACCTCTAGAAAAGAAGCTAGAAAAAAAATATATGTACCTATATTATTATTGAAATACATTAAAAATAAATTTAAAACGATTTCCACTGTATTAACAAAAAGGAGTAAACAGATTGAAAACTATAACGTCAGCTTAGAGTGTATCATGATAAATCCTAGATAAAAGATTTGGCAAAAATGACAAAGTGATTTTTCAAACAAAATTAATAATAAAATTATCGTTGTAGAATAAAATGTTTAGTAGTATTTTTGTAGTAGTAGATGTTTATGTTGTTGGTATCTATTAGTAACGGCGTCACACGTAATACAGCATAGTTAAAAATCAGGAAATGAAAATAATAATCCTACGTTTAAACTATTTAGGAATCCTATAAGCTGCTCCTGTAAGCCTAGCCTGTATACATTTTTATACCTTAATTTATATTCTAACTTCTTCGTTCGGGTTTCGAAGTAAGGCGCGGCGTTGGGTTCGCTACTCAACACGCAATGCCTCCAGAACTAGGCGGAAAGTTGAGAACGGAGTGTCTTAACACTAGGTTCTCTCTGTGTACCCTGCTGTGTGTATCCCGAACGTGACGCTGAAAAAAAGGCTCTAAAAGGTGTACTTAATTTTTTAAAATGAAATTATGTCTTTGTTCACCAAATGGCCCATATGTTTCTAACTTCAATTAATGCATAATTAACCAGTTTTAGGCACTTTAC
>DWAO01000223.1:0-29849 GCA_018230605.1 Heliconius congener | reverse complement strand
GACACCACCAGTACCAGGATGATCCTATTCTAGGCCGGGATCACACGGCGCAAAACCTAGTTCAAATATATTCCGTCTCTATTAAGACGCTTCCTCTATCCCGCTGATAAATCTTTATCCAATTCAATCTTATACCTACTTTAATATACCTATGTCTATCAAATATCAGGGTTAAGCTAGAAGTCTGCTTTAAGAATATTTAGTTTTATATAGTATAAACAAAAGGCGATCAATATGTATGTACGTTTAGATATGATGCATATACGTTTAGATCTTTCAAACTAACCAACGGATTCAAAAGGAACAGGATACATGCATATTGTATTAAAGTTGAAATGTTTTATATTATTATTCAAAAAATAATTCTTCTAGGCTTTCCGAAGAAAATAAATAGAATTAATAAAATGGAAAATAACCGATTATCCATAATTGAGTAGTCTGTATATAAGATTTTTCCATTATCGAAGGACAACGCACAGCGTGATCTACGCGGCATAGAACGCTGAAATTTGTTATTTGAGATCCTTGGAGAGTGTACAATGGCACTTAAAAAGAATTTGTCAAAATTCCAACAGAAACGGAAAAAAACTAAATTTAACGAATTTCGTCATACGATCAACGCTAACGACGTTTTCTGAAACGACTGGTACAATAGATAATATCTTAAAACCGGCCAAGTGCGAGTCGACCACGGGCACGAAGTGTCACGTATCATTTGTAAAAACGACAACAAAATCATATTTCTTGTGTGAGAGCCTCCTTAAATATTTGTTCTATTCTGTTTTTAGTATTTCAACTATCTGAATATCACGGTTAATGACCTACAGCCTGGTGACCGACGGATAAATAGACAGCAAGTTATTAGTAATAGGGTCCCGCTTCACCCTTTGCGTATGGAACCCTAAAAAGAACAAACCCAAGAAACAACCCAAAAGAAAGTTCGGTATCATAAAAATTCTAAATAAGTAATGGTATACCATAAAATATCTGTACATTTTTTTTGTAGGCTTTCTTTTGTTTCCATACTTTATTTACGTAACGGGTTAGTCCGGCAGTTGTTAGATCGATATGTTTTTAACTTTTTTTGTGTTCAAAGAAAGTCGCCGTAAGGGTTTATGTTATAAACATTTGCTAATATGCCTATATTTATTTTTTTTTATATATTTTTATAGGTAGCGGCAATCGAACCAATAACGTGGAGATAAGAACTAGTGATATTTCATTATTCATATTTTCGTACTTTTCATTGTGGCGCAGTAGCAAAAAGAGTAACTGTAAACGCGACAGGTTGTCGGTTCGATTTTCACTCCAGAAAATGAAATATTTATTTAAATTTATATTTCTATTTCTACGCTCTGGTGTCGAGGCAATTAACACGCAATCCCACTAGAACTCGACGGAAGGTGGGGAACGGCGTGAACATTAGGTTCCCTCTGCCTGTGTGCGGGATACAGCGTGACGGTAGTATAATTTTTTTCTGCACATATTATATTGATGGTATATTTTTAGTTACGAATTCGGGTCGCACAAGAGAATCTCACTATTTTTGTTTCCTCGCGCTGGTAACGAGGCATAGCGTGGCCCTGGGTACCGCCACTCAATACGCGATGTCTCCAGAATACAGCGGAAAGTGAGGAACGGAACTGTCTTATTTGGAAAAGAGTGTATGAACAATATGTTCCCAGGTTCCCTTTACCTGCTGTTACGTTATGTGCAGGATACAACATGAATAAAAATCTGTTATATAGTTTGTATGTGACTGGTGGTGCTATAAAACTCTTTCATATCTGACTCAAATTTAAACTACTTATAGTTATTTGTTATCGTCAACAAAACCGAAGAAAGGTAAAGAAAGAGTAATCATAAACGGAAGTAAAATACAAATTCTTCATACTTTTCAAGCAAAATCATTTGTTTAGGCCTTTTGTTGTAACATAACGGGTTATATAAACAAACGGACCGACAGTTTTATTGCTAACAGTTAGAGAAAGTAAGTATTAGTCATTGACGGAACGGCTAACTTCTTTTCATTTGTATTTAAGAAATAAATATTTTAAAAATATTATATAATCAGAAATAGAGTAAAAAAAATGATTTATATATATATTTTTTTATTATTTTTATTTTATATATAACATGTACAATAGTCTTTATACTTATTTTTTTTTATAACACACAATTTATTTTATACAATATAATACAATATAATACAATATAATATTATACAATATAATATTCTCTTTCTACGTTAAAGAAAAGTAAAATAAATGGTCCGAGTTCAATTGATCAAGTTTTTGGTGAAAAATATCGTTTATACAATACGAAAAAATATATCTTTTTCTTTAGTTTCATTTGGTCACAAGTGGGGAACGGAAGTGTCTGATGGGGAACGGAGTGTGTTAACACTAGGTTCCCAGCAGCTTCCCTCTGCCCACCCTGCCATATACGGGGTATAGTGAGAAAGTAAATTTAGGTTCTTTTTTCTTTCATTAACAAAAATAATTGAATCTCATACTTTCATTATGTATAACATAGATTTTAAAATTGTTCTCATGTAATTTGACACTTGTTTGCAGGTGAATATAAATTTTGCTTTTCTTGCAGAAACATACGAGTAATATAATCGCGCAAATAAATATACATACATATATGAACTTGAAATTATTAATATTAGTATTGAAATTATACGAAAAATTCGTTTCTTCTTGTGGTTAGAGGAAAAAATATTATTTTCTTGTTTTGTTTTGGTTGTGCTTCGATTATATATATATATATAAATCTGGAGTTAAGACATTTCGTTCCCAACTCGTTATCTAATTTTAAAGTACAACTTGTAGTTGAATAGTAAGTTGTTATATTCAAAAAATACTAATCTTATATCTTATTATATTGTGATGTACATTGAATGAGATGGACTCCGTGAAAAAAGAAAGAGAGGGAATTGAGAGTTCTCGTTCCCTTCCATAAGAGGGATCCTTCCTTCTCTAGAAAGATATGCTAGCTATATACAAAAGGATGTATTTCAAAGAGGATCTCTAAAATATAAGATATTTCGCACGTCCACGGATAGCCAAACACGTAATTTTACCGCTAAAAAGCGTTAAAAGCATCGTGAGGTGGAAAGTTTGTGGTGCACCAAGATTAGGTTGAAAAGTATTGAAGAAAAAGAGTAGTAACCTAGCACAATCGCAAAATATTAGTTAGATTGTCTTTGATGGTTGTGAATTTGATTTCTAATTTCGTTTCTGTACGAATGGAAATTCTCTATCTCCTAGTGCTCCTCTATATTTCTCAGGGAACCTGCAAAATTTAATTGAATCGACTGTATATTTTCTATAACTAAAAAATTTTATATGTATATATATTTTTAAAAATAAAAAAGTACCTTAAAATAACAAAAAAAGAAAACAAATTTTAAATCATTTGCACCCACTGTACCACTAACTTAAAGCCGCCGTCAGTGCTATCAATAAAACAAACAAACAAACACACAGGTCTCACGTTACTAATGCATCAAACCCTTTGTTGTTTTGAAATGACACCGGGAATTTTAAAATGGCGTTAGCTATTGAAAATATGGACAACTAGCGACCCAAACGTGGTTTTGCCTGCTTAAAGTTAATGTTATGTTATAGCCAAAAAATAAAAATTTTATATATAATTTGTAGCCTATGTATAAGGCATATTACTATAAAATTTAATCTAAATCAGTTCAGTAGTTTTTTCGTGATACCGTAACAAACAAACATCCTCATAAACTCTAATATCATTAAAAATAAGATAAGTTTTATAAACAATAAATGGGTATAATCCCAAATTCGAGACTCACGTTCGGTTATATGATTAGTATATGCATATTTTTTGAAAAACAAAATAATTTATGTAACAGGTCGAACCCAAACCTCTTAGATACTGTCCAAGCGCCCGGATCCCTGACCCATACAAATAAATTAATCTATAATACTTTTTTCTGTTCGTATGTGTGTTTATGCACGCCAATCTCAGGAAAGGCACAATCGATTTAAATGTAGTTTTTTAATATTATAATTTGGTAAGCTTTCTTTAAAATGTAGTCTCTGTTTTATATTAAAAGTCATAATAGTTCAGAAATTTGAATAAATAATTGTGTAATTCAAGCGGGCGAAGCCGCGAGCATTGCAGTTAAAAATATATATACATTTCCATAAACATATTGGACATTTTCAATTTTATTTCACATTTTAAAAAATAATGATCGATAAGTGAAAAAACAGAGTGAAAAATAAGTAGTAATTCACGAAATTGGAATTGAACCTCCACTTTCCATTCATTATAATTAACCACAGAATCAATAACACTATCAATACAATAACAATATGATAAAACGTAAATAAAATGAAGCGTATCATAATATTTGACGTGATCTCGGACGCGGGTTAGTTAAACTTTTGTATTTGGTTAATGTGTTTACTTATTCATTAAATATGTGGAACTTGTTTATTATGGAAGTGTCTCTAGTTTTAGCTTCACGCTTTATCCCGCATAGTAGGGAAGCAGGAAGAGGTGCGCCATGTCCATTCCAGAATAGTTTTGTGCCCACCCCAATTTGTTATTGAACATATGCAAAAACTGTTACACGAATAGATATATGTAATGTAAACTCGAAAAACGCTGGCAATTTTTACTACATTGCATTTTTTAATTTAAAACTTGAATAATTTTTTAACTCCGATATAAACATTTTATCACGTCGACACTACTTTTGAGTTGCACTATACGATAAAGCTATTCGGGTAAAAAAAAATCTTTTCTTAATTTTTCAAGATATATATTGAGTGGCAGAACTTAAGGCTGCGCTTTACTACCGGAGCGAGAAAAATTAAAAACAATATGTATATTCATTCCCCCAAGTGCGAATAGAACCCACGACCGTCACGTTTACCGTCAAACGCTGTCCCACTTTGCCGCGACGGCTTCTAAATTCTATAGTCACATATAATATTGAAACAAAAAAAGAATAAGTACTTTGTCATAATAGCATTAACACCAACTTACTGTTGGACTATTTGAAATAGAGCGTAATGTTATGTAGAGTCACCATCAGTTTGAAAAAAAAATCAGGCGTTAAATTCAAAATTATATATTTATATATGAAATTCAGTAATATTATTACATTATTCAATTTTAACTCAATTATATGTTAATTTGATATAATCATCATTACTTTATACTAATGTAGACCTCCCCTAAGGATCTCTACAACGATCAGTCCCGTGATCGTTACCATATTGTCAAGAAATCCTTGTAAAAGTACACTGCTCGAGGACCCGAGTTGGTTGCCTGGGACTTATGGACTGGCAAATGTAAGCCATCCATGATCCTCATTAAAACCGCACGGTCCTTTCATCGACTACCACTGCGGATGCCAAGGGAGTCTTCTGTGCATCCCGTCGGCTTTTCTTCTTCCACTTTTCTATGCGGGAAAGAGCGTGAAACTGTATAAAACTCTAAGCTGCCAACACGAAAAATATCTCTTAATACATGCACAGATGGTCACAAGTGAAACCGTATCGAAAAGCGGATTTATTTCATAATTAGATGAATGATAAACTAATTTTGAACAATTGTTTTGTGAATGCTCATTTTGTTTCACAATATTTATATAAGCGGTTTGTCTTTTGTATGAAAATATGTATTAATATCAAGCTACTACTATAAATGGGATTAAAAATGATACTATCGACGATCGTAAATCGACCTCCATACGCAACATTGTTACATTTGATATTTTTTGCCCCAGCGTTGAGTTCCACCACTCAAAATGCAGACATTCTTCAAAAGGTGCTAGGTTATCTTTGCCTGCAGCCGAGGTTTCTGAAAGACTCTTAAACATCCGTAAAGACAATTTATTTTCTTTTTTTAAAGTTATCTTTCAAGTTAGCAAACAGAATATTAAAAGTACAAAAAATAACAATATATTAAAAAAAATTAAAGATTTTTTTTTAACTTCACGGTGGATCCTGCATATGGCAGGGCATGCTGAGGGTACCTGGAAACGCAGTGTTAAGACATTTATCTCCCATAAAGACAGTTCCGTTCCCTTCTTTCCCTACTTTCCATCGAATAAAAACTTTGAAAGCTAATTAATTTAGATTAATTAGTGTGTAGCGGGATCATAACCCGTACCTCTTTAAATCCACCCATCGTTATGATCACTAAGCCATATGTTTTTAGATATACATGTATACCAAATAAAATTGTCAACTTTTTTAATAATGGCAACCGAGTATAAAATAGATATAAAAATAAATTATACAAATTACAATTTCTAAATAAAAATTATATTGTGGGTAAATTTCTTTTTCTAGCCGTTACATGCTTAACTTTCCCAGTTAAGATTCGTCACGTATTCATGGTGTAATGGCGTACCTTACATATTTTTAACATATGATGATAGATTTATGATTTGAAAGTTAAAGTGAGTGTAGATGCATTTGAAAGCTTATATTTTTACTTATTTTCAGTACTATTAATATTTATATCACAAATTTATAAAAAAAATTAATTTAAAATATATATTTCCATTTTAAATGACTCTACATTCATTAAAATAGTCAGTTTAATATGTTATAAAAAAAAATGTGAAATTTATATATATAGAGTTATATAAGTATCACAAGATCTATTTAAATATGTAGCCCATATTGTACCGTAGACCCCATAAAGCCTTTGCTCGGGCTTCGCGAGCTTAAAGCTTGTTTGTGGCAATGCACTTTTTTACTTACGCGTCGGGTACGTTCAATATTAACATACGGTAACAACTCACAAAATATATGAATTCCACAATAATTGAACTGTAGAAATCCTTAAAATTATTAACAAATACAATAATAATATACGATAAGTAAGCTTTGTGTGAAAATTTTAAAAGGACTCTACATTTTATGAAGCTTTCGGTCTCACATAATACCAAAAGTTCGATTGGGTCTCGTATAATACAGTGATATTCTGTCGTTAACTTGAACGCGTCGGTTAGACTAGGGGCTAGTGGGGGAGGGGCGCGGGCCGCATGCGTACCTCCAGCCCGAGCAGCATTCCAGTATTCGACCGACGGCCGCGCGGCGCCACGCAGCCACTCCGCGACGCACGATCATACAAAGAACGCCTCAGTATTGTAAAAAAATCTGTGATGTATTGATTTATTTCAACGCTTAACAAACATAGAAAACATCCAACGCAATACTAAATAACGTTACAGTGTGAATAAATAAAGTTTAAGTGATCATAGAGACGTTTAAAGCGGGCCACGTCCCATGAAATTCCACATTTATCGATGAATAGAATCTAGTGGAGACCGAACATGGTGGACTGTACGCGATGAGTGAAATTGTTCTTGTTGTTGTGTGAAACGGTTTTTTATTATGTATTTAGTGAATTTTGTTTGTTTCTAAATATGGATTGGTATATCCGGGCTGAAGCTTAGATAGAGTGGCTCGAGTCTCCTTTCGGATATGATTTTGTGAATGATAAACATACAGAATGGTGTCCTTTACTTATTTCGGATTGCGACAAGCGCCTTGGACCTTATTAGTCCTGATCTTCTTCATCGAAAGCGTCATGGGTAACTACGCTAAATCCTTCTACATACATTGGAACACAACGAACAGTATATTCAGAATAGACAACACCGACCATGTATTTGATTTGAATAAAGGCAACGCTCAGTTCGAATACGACCAAGTAAATATAATATGTCCAGTTTACGCGCCAGGAACGTTTGAGGAGGACACGGAGAAATATATAATTTATAACGTTAGTAAAGAAGAATATGATACTTGTAGGATAACCAATCCAAACCCGCGCATTATAGCGATATGCGATAAGCCGCACAAACTGATGTTTTTCACGATTACCTTCAGACCGTTCACGCCGCAGCCCGGCGGGCTAGAATTCCTTCCAGGTAAAGATTATTACTTCATATCGACGTCTAGTAAGGACGATTTGCATAGACGCATCGGGGGTCGTTGTCTCAGTAATAATATGAAGCTGGTTTTCCGGGTGTGCTGCAAGCCGGAAGACCAGCCGCCAGCACCACCTTCGCAGCCGACCCCTCCACCACCGCCTCCTCCGCCCACCATGCCGTCGACAACCACGACGACCACCACCTTCAAGCCAGTGACTAAGAAGACGCACAAATACGATAAGACGCAAAACGAGGTAGTAAAGAGCGAGGAGCTTTCGTACTCTCGCGGGGCGGCGCTAGCTTCCTCCTTGGCTTTGGCTTTGGCTGCGACCGCCGTTTTAGCGCCCCTGGCTCGGTGAATGTGCGCTAAAGCGGCGCGGCCACCGCGACCCGATCTATTGGCCAAACCCGATTCACACACAACACAAACTCTACAATCTCTACAGTCTCTAAACTATCCGGACTCTCTAGTCTTTACGTGAATCGTGGGTGTGAACAAAACTCTAGTGATTTAAATTGGAATAATTGATAGTGTTATACTGTGCTCATATAAAGGATTCTTTTGGATTTTGTAAGTACATAGTGCGGTAACGAGATTGGTGTTCGAAATGGATAAATGAATGTTGGTTGGTCGAGTTGTGCAAAATTCCTAGTTATTTCAGAAAGTTCCAATCGACAAATTGTTAGTGTGTAAGGAACATGAGCCTAATTTTACTATTAACTAAAGTATCTGGCCTACGGATAATCGAACTATTATTATAAATAAAGATCGGAAGGCAGTTGCTGCGGCGATAATTATGAAGTTATCATATACACATACATACATATATATAAATATAAAAAAAATCGTTAAAATGTATAATGGTAATATACATAGGTTTCTTAAACCATTAGAAATTAAATTTTTATATTTTCACTAATGCAATCGTGGATTAAGATTTAGATTCAATACTGTCTAGATGAAGTCTCTATATAGGGCGATGTAGCTAGCGTTTAATTTAGTTCAAAAGACATGTTTGTTTATTTTATTTTTCCATACATTTATAATTTTATTTATACGAGAAAAAAATGGAACAAGAAAATCTTGTTCGGACACACTGTGATTTTGGTTTATTTAGGGTGTAATTTTTCTATATATATATATTCATTTTTTCATTGTGATAAATTCCCTTTTTTGTATTTAAAAATATTGCATTTCAATTTTTGTTTGATCACACGACTGATTTGATGCTTTATTATTGCAAATAACGCAAATTATATTAACAGCTTTTAGTGGCTTTTGGTCACCTACAATAAATATTATTTTGAGTCAAAACTCAATAATGCCAAAATTACATCTCAGATCTGGCCTCCGCTTAATAAGTGTTAAGCTATTTTAAATTGATTAGAAATTAATCATGTTCATATGATATTTTATGTTTGAAACCAGAATAAAGATATAATGACTAACTTTGGTATATTTGGATAAAATAATAGAATAAACTAATAATTGTCCATAATTTTGTCAAAAATCTATAATATTAGGTCAAAGCATTTTTAATTTTGCTATAAATTTATTGAACACATTGACAATGGTTTGTTCTTATACACTGCTTAGTTAGAAACTTATGAATTGCTTCATTTTAAGTAATTTTCATATCAATTTTGTTCTGGTTCCAACATATATGCGCATCTCGTGCTAAAATGTGATCTGTCATCTGTTCACAAATGAAATAGTCAAATAGTTAAATAGTAGTTGAAATAGACCGGTTTTCAGTTAGACATACGCATTTAGTGGCAGTTGGTATATTTTTAAAATAGTGCTTAAGGATACGTTTATATTTCACATTGCATTGATTACCGTAGTTTTATCAGACTTAGTTTAGTCCATAGTATTTATAAGAATAACATAGATCAGTCTTTATAAAAATAAAGCAGAAAATTCAAATGAGAATAAATGAAATAAAAGAACAACATTAAATTCTTTAAAGATCAAAAATAACAGATAACTACTATCTTAGCAAAAAGTAAGGTTGATATCTTCATTAAACTAAATAAAAACTAAATTAAACTAATTGTCTGATAAAAAAATACTGTAACAACATATTATTGAAGCATTACATTAATTACTTAAAACGTTTTTACACGTGACACTAATTACTTTATTTTACACTGTAATGACCTAACCTTGTGAGACAAAAGACCACGAACGGAGCATTATGAAAATAAATTCCTCTCAGAATAGATTCTTAATGACAGATTTCACCCCAAAAAAGAAACCAAGTTGAACATCGTAATAGACGTATATCTTAAGTTTAATTTACCAAAAACAAAGTAAAAAGACATCACACGAAATGATTCAAATGAACAAATGGTCTTAAAAATAAAATTTTGAATATCTATTATGCTCCATATGCTGTGCGTCTATTTTAAAAAGCTTAACCGTGAAGATATACTTAACCGTTTCGTGGTACAGACTATGTTTAAGCTTTAGTTTATTTTAAGATTACGACCCTGAAGCTCGTGAAGGGATAATCGGCCTAACCTGTTCGTAATAAGTTTAAAGCGTGTTTACTTGCTCTTAACTGGTTAAAATAATGTATGATTTGCAAACAATTAGTTTATCACACGTTTAATGGCGTGAATAAGAACTAAATACAGGGCCTAACATATTTATATTTGACAATACTGAGAATCCAAGAAAGGGGATTTAAAATGGTTGAATCATCCAAAAGTTAGTCAAAGCCTAACTTTTGTTTAAGTTTTAGATTAATACCAAAAGTTATGTAAGTGGCCTAAATATTATATGACAAAATAAGCAAAAGAACAAAGTTACATCACATGAAATTAATTAAGACAAACCAGCCTAATGGTTAAAAGATGTTGTTAATAAAAACAAATAAATGATTACATAATATAAAAATTACTAGCGATCACTCATATTACACAAGAAACATTCTGAATCAAAGAGACATAACAGAATGCAAGATTTAATTGATGACGCCGCATTTATTTAAATAGATGATACAAGAACTTTACTAAATCATTTTGGTTCCGAGAATGTTTCTGAACAAAAAGGAAACATAAAAGATTTTAGATTAAAACTTGGAATTTGCATTCTTAGAAAGAATATTGTAAATGAGAAAGATAACAAAAGATCATAAGTTGCAACATCTTTAGTCCTTTAGATTGGAGATTAACATCAGATTAAGAAAGCTAAATACCACAATGCAGTGTGAAATTTGAATGTGTAACCAACATTTTAATAGTACTTCTCTCTCATATTAGTTTTTGTTTAGATGTGCTGTGTACTTAGAATAATTAATTGCCTATTAAATGAGATGACCTCATTTTTTAAGTCTCAAAACAAAATCAGTCCGTTAGTTATAATGATGGAAATGGTAATTTTATATTTAACTAAATCTTGGGTGATTTCCAACAACACGAAGATACGGTTGGCAGACTTTTGTGACATTAATGTCTAAATTATTTAAATGACTACTGTTCATATTGTATTAATAAGATCTATGTGAGAATGTATAGACAAAATTGTTTCTTTTTAAATATTTATAAAAACAATTGAATTTAACTCTTTCGTATTCAAAATTAAAGTTTTAATCACTTTGAATTGTAGTAAATTAATTAAAGAATCAAGGAATTATTGTTTAAATTAATATGTTGTGTCATTTTAAATTCTATTGTTTTGAATTTGTACAAATGACTGTTTCGTTTAACACCTTTTTTAATGATAATAAAAGTATTAGCAAAAGTACTGACGCCAATTATATCTTAGTTGAACATTTTGTGCTGAACAGAATAATTTTAAGTCACAATTGTACATTCTCATAGATGTTTTACAATTTTTTTAATAATTATTTATGTTTTCAGTCTTTTCTTAATGAAAACCAACCGTTTTCAAACTTTAAACATCTTTATTCTGAAAGTTGTTTTAAGTTGTACTTACTTTTCCATATTATAGTATAATTAAATAACAAATCCATCACATATATTCTTTCATAATCATCATAATCCAAATAATGATTATAGAAACGTACGTACACATATTGTATTTGTGTTTGTTGGAAATCACCGTTTAATTGATAATTTGTAAGACTAATGTTTCTTTTAATGTAATGGTATTAGCTATTAAATTGAACCAGAGCGTTTCAGTGTTTCAAGGCGGATAAGTCCTCAAAATTGTGCCTCATTTTATCGTTTTACGTGAACGGCTTTATTATTATGGAATCTCATTATGTAGAAATAAGTGAACTCTTATTATTTTTAAAAAGATTCTTTAAAAAAAATGTTCTAAAGCCTACGTGAAATTTTGATGAATTTCTTTGCTCAGTGGAGGTTGTAAAATATTTTAAACTCCCTATTGTTTGAATACTTAAATATTTATTATTTTTAAGCTTTTTTTAAAAATATTATTATTATTATATTTTGTACGCGTGTTCTATGAATAAGAGCAATTATTTGAAATTATGATGTAGGTATTTTAAAAGATTGAAATTTTTGAACAATGAAATAATCAATTTTAAAAAATTTGCCCTAAGCAATCGTGCAAAAGCATTAGTCTCCATCTTAAAAGTACCATATGCTAAAATTTATAACTAAAAGCCATTTATCTTTTTTTGTAACGTTACATATAATATAAAATTTAATTTATTTTTTAATCTTACAAGACCCTTTTATCAAAATCTATTTCTAAATCTTTCCATAAAAACGTACGATACAATTTGTACTCAATTTTGAACTGCTTCAAATTTGTGGTTACTTGTTTTTTTCTAATGATTACAAAAAAAACTTAAAATAATCAGTTTATTGCTAAAATTTTGTTTAGAACATGAATTATATATATATTTATTTAATTGGTAACTAGCAATTTTTTCTCTCATAAAAAAATTACATAGTTAAATGTTACTAGCCTCTATCTCTCACCTTACCTCACATAATGCAGGACATGCGTGAGGCCTAAAATTATACGTTTTTGCAAAAAAATAAGATAAAATCAGTATTAGGTATCAATAAATAAAAATATTAGAACATATTAGCGTATATTGGTCTCCCTAAATTATAAAGCAAATACAAAATAAAAAGGTGTTATCAATAATGCTTATTGATAAAAATAACACTTTGGACTTATCATTGAATATTAAATATTCAAAATATTTATTTGCAAGGTCTTAAGTGCAAGTTTAAGCAAAAAAATATGTAAAGCAAAAGGCAAATGACTGTAATATCTTCGAAAACACGATTTAGCCATTTTTAAAGTCATAAATTCCTTTTTTGTAATATTTGAACATTTTTATGGTTTTAAACAAATGCTCTAGCGATGCAGTTGTCAACAGATAATTGTTGGTTTGATTCTGTTTTAGCAAAGCAATATATAAAGAAATTTTTTTAAGTTATAAAAATCAAGATATCAGACAAAAAATATATTATTTAAATAGTATTTTTTACACTCATTATCAAATTTTGTTTAGAAGTTCTAAAAACTAAAGAGTATGTTCTATTAAATTTCAATCAAATTTAAACGTGTAATTAACACAAATTGCGTTTGAACAATAAAATATCTATAAAACGCTTTGTAATTAGCTCGTATCGTGATTTTAATGAAAAAAGCCAATTCCATTGCTAATTTCATCTTTTTATGCCTTTTAATTTGTCTTTAACGCACTCTATTACATATTTTGTTAAAATTTATGAAAATTGGTTTATCTATAGATATACCTAGAAATTAAATTTTATAGGCAACTTTTAAATTCATATGGAAGTTTGTGGATTATTTTTAGGTCATTTTAATCATTTTTTGCAATTCAATAAATATTTTTATTTTTATTACTAAGAAATAAATACTCCGAGTAAATTATTTTTAAAAATTGCAGCTTTGACAGGTTTTCATAATTTTTTCATATGAATACTTTTAGAAATATGTTTATAAAGGTTCATTTAAAACTGATTAAGACTCAAAGTGTTATATTTTAAAACGGCCCTGACCTAAGTTTCTTATGTGCTTTGAATTTCGATGGAAATTATTTTTCTTAATAGTAATAAAAGAGAATCTAGTGACACTATTTTGCCACTTATTAACGATTAGGGGTACTGTTTTGTGAGAAATTGGAAACCATATCTTTTAATATTGATATCTTCATTTTTCAAATAATTATAATACGTACTTAATAATATAATTTAATAGTAAGGTAATGTAAGAAAGTAATAGTATAATTGTCGCCCTACTTCGTTTTTGAGTCTTTAAATGAAGTTTGAAGTCTGTTTATTAAATAAAATTAAAAATCTAAGCAAAAAAATATAGTAATGAATTCATCATTTTCATATATTAACTAGTTGCTCTTATTCCGAAAGAAAAAATAAAATAAAATATTTAACCACGTTGGTGCTAAAAAAGACTATCAAAATCTCATAATGTATTCAAATTAATGATATTATTTTATTTCTTTCTAAACTTTTTTTTTCCTTAAATATTCTGACGCTTAATGCTGCGTCTGCGCAAGTTTCGGCGCAGCTTCGACTTTTTTGTCTTAACTTAGCTATTTATTTTAAATGACTGATAAATTATTTCTTTAAATGTACTTAAATTTTAGCGTAGTATGCTTCAGCTACCTCTAAACTTTAAAATATTTATATATAAACTTAGATAAGGGCCTTTATACACTGAGACATTCTGGTTATTTTCCTAAAAAAAAAACAATGTTCAGAAGCCTCAATTTTCCTAATGCGATTGTTGGTAATAAAAAATAGCACGTAGGTTATTCCATTTAGAATATTATGATCGTATATTTTTTGCAACTATTATTAATGCTATAATACTGTGCGGCCATAAGTCTGGTTGATTCTGGATTGTTCTCGAACATTCTATAATACTCTGGGGGCGAGACATCGATATGGAATCGAATATAACATTTACTGTTTATATAATTTGATTTTTTTGTGAAAATTTTGAATGTATGAATTAATGAAATGTATTGACTACTGAATTATTCGTAACATTTTGAAAACTTTTATTTCATAATGTAAAAAAAATATAGCATTTTAATTATGAAAGCATGTAACCAACACAACCATTTTGTATATTGTATTTTTTTTATAACATATCGCATAATATTTTGTAAAATTTTCATAATAAATTGTTTCATAAATTTCGACAATATTCCTCTAGGCATATAAAAAAGACTGTAAATCGTCTTATTAATAATTATAATGTCTCTTTCACACTTTGATTATAAGTTAACGTGTACAAGAAACAGATGTTTATGTGATTTTTTTCATAATAAATTTGTATTATAAGACGATATTTATATATGTTATATTCGATTAATTATGTAAAAATTGGTATAAAAATATTGTAATAATAACATTTATTTGTAAATTATGTATAAAATTCATCGTAAATGTCTCTGCCTCATCTAAATTGATGAGAAATGTCGAAATTTTTTTTGAAAAAGAAAAAAAACTAAAAATGATGAAAAATTGGCAACGATTGTAAAAAGGGGAGGGGATGAAAATTATTGTACCTACTAAGTAAACAATAAGGAGTTGTAAATATGTTGTTATTAAGAAGTAGACCCTGTAGGTATTTATTTTCGATTTCGGGCCTTTGTTAAAATCCAAAGTTTTTAATTTATTTTTCGACCAATAAATGTTGGAGAGAACTATTTGTTGTTTTTGTTCATTTTTACACCATACAAAATTAGATTAGTTTAGTTCTAAAATTTTTTGCAATAATTGTAAAAGGATTTAAGTTTTTATTCTATTAGAATTAAAACTTAAATCCTTTTACAATATTAATTCTCATAAGCTCAAGATATTTTAAGAAATTATATTAAACTTCAACATGCTTATCAATTCTAGTTATATGTTTAAACTAATTAATATTTAAGAGAGATGAATAAAAATAATTAAAAATAGTAGCCAAGTGTGAATCGAACTCTCCCATAAAAATTTGCGTAGTAATAAGCACCATTATCTTTTTCTACCAGCAACAAAAATAGTTTTATTTTTCAAATGTGTGTATTAGTGACAAAGTTATATTTGCAGTTTTGAAAATCTTGTTCTAACCAATTATTGAGAAGTGTTCATTGAAATCTACAGGCTGCCTCTCTAAAAGGGAAGGGGGAGGGATAGTCCTAAAATAAAATATGTGGGAGGGTCATATTTTAGTACTTTGGAAGTATCTAATTTCTAAATGATTTAGCTTCCTCAGCAATTTTATATTTAATGTATTTTTTTTTATCTGTCTATATACACACAACAGGTTTGTTTTATATAATAGATCTTCCTATTGAGTGTCAACTGTATAACTGTCAAAATGCAGTATGAATATGTTTAATACATAATATCGACCGTTTTATTTTCTTAATTAAAATAGTACAGTAGTAGAGTATTATCTCTCTCAACTGTGACTGTAAACGCGTCTGGTGGTGGGTTCGATTCCCACTTGAGGAAATGAAATATTTATTAAAATTATATTTCCATTTTTTGGCTCTGGTGTCGAGGCAGAGCGTGATATAGAGTCCCGCCACCCAAAACGCATAGCCTCCGAAATTCGGCGGTAAAAGGGGAACGGAGTGACTAAACACTAGGTGCCTACCCTGCTATGTGCGGCAATAAGGTAATGTAAGAAAGTATAATAATATAATTTTCGCCCTACATCTTTATTGAGCTGTTTATTGTCTGAAAATACATAATTAAATTTATATGACAATAATAAAATTAGATAATAGAGAGATATTATTAATATGTTATCATTTACTTATATACGCGAAGATAACGCGTTATCTTCAGGAATAATGTTATCAGCGCTTTGAGTGACCATAACCTTGTTATAAATAAGAAGGTTGATAAATTGGAGGCCGTTGTAGCGCAGTGGCAACGTGTGGCTGTAAACGCGACGGTCGTGGGTTCGATCACCACTCGGAATGAATTATTTCATTTTAAGCGACATTGCCTGTTGAGATCTCCGCCACTCAACACTACACACAACACTAGATTTCCTTTGTCTACCCTGCTATATACGGGATTAAGCGTGAAGCTAAGAAAAAAAAACAGATAAAATAAACACAAAATTTAATAAAATTAATATTTTTAATTGTTGATTTTTTTTATATAAACTGATAAAGACAATTAACTGATAAAACAATTAACAACATTATAAATATTAAATAGATTAAATCGCTTCCGTCTCATGAATATGTCATAGTTTTCTATATGTAAATGAAAATAAACAAGTAGTTACACAAAGTGCGGCGTTAGGTTCCACTAATCAAAACGCAATACCTTCAAATACAAAATTAGGGGGCAAGTAGAGAACGGGTATATTTATTTGTCTTCGCTTCTCTGCATACTCTTGAAATAGTATTTTTTTATTTCTAAAAATTTAAAATTATCTTAAATCGGCCATGGCAGACCACAAAAAACTTATACAGTTCAATTATTTCATTAAATAAGAAAAAAACAACGGAGTGTCTCGACAATAGGCTATCTATGTCTACCATATTTTGAAAGAAATTATGAAGCTGTACAGATAAAAATCACCCAAGCAAATCGTAGTCAAAAGTTGAAGCGGAATCGATCTCAGAACCATCACACAACCAGACACTATTCAACTAAGTAACAACAGCTTTTGGTATATCCTAAAAAATTAATAGCTTTACGCTGTATCCCGCATAAAGCAGAGTAGGCAGAGAGAATCTAGTGTTAAGACACTGCTTTTCAACTTTCTGTACAATTATCTAGTTGCGTGTCGATTAACGGTCCTCAACGCCGCGTTTTGTTGCCGCTTGTTAGAGCTAAAGCGAGGTAATTAAAACAATTTATACCCCTGAGCGGTAATCAAACTCACAACCGTCGCGTTCACGTTAAGACGCTGTGCTACTGCGCCATGGCGGCTCCAAATATATTCTAACAGATACAAAGTTTTTTTTTATTTAATTTTCCGCTCACTTTCAGTATGAAAAAGCCCATCTGAAATACAATTTGAACCGAGATTATTTGACAATTCAAAAAATGGACGAAACAGACAAAAAAGGAAACCGATGGCACCGTGAATGCGGAATATCGATCGGTAGCGGATACGAATCCGCAATTAATGCATACCATACAATGAACTTTTTGCAAAACGACCGTACCTCATATAGCCCAGCCTATAGTCCATTTCATAGCGTTTTTCCTTTGATAACATTTTTATTATCGCTTTGACTGTATCTCTTGTTTGATAATGAAATATAACGTTTCCATTCAAATACGTTGTTTGGTTTTATATGCGGTGGCTGTGGGTTTGAATTCTGATTGTGGAAGTGATTTCGTTAAAATTATTTTTGTTTATGTTAAGCACGGCGTCTGGCGGAGAGTTGACAAATTACAACAGTATCTGGACGTTTTCCCTGCCTACTTTGCTCTGCTATACTTATTTAAAAAAAAACAGCTTCACGCTGTATCCCGCACACAGCAGGCAGTGTTAAGTGTAGTGCTAAGACTAAGCCATTCCATTCCTCACTTCCCCACCCACTCATTGCGTGTTGAGTGATCTTAATGAGAACGGAGTTTCTTAGTACTAGATTCTTAGGTGCCTTTTGCCTACCCTAGCTTGTGCGGGATACAATTTTAAGCTAAAAAAAGAAAGGATTATTAATTATATATATGGTTAAGTTAAATGTTATAGGTTATATAATTTAAGTATAAAACATTATTTTCTAATGTTTTTATTGTTAATAAAGGATTATGGCGCTGACGCACAGTGTTGAATCAGTAGGTATCCACCTACTTTTTTAAAATCTAAAACTTTATTAGTACAGAAATGTATTTGTTCTCTACGTCTAGTGCAGCGTTAAACTCCATCACCAGTCACACAAGAAAGTAAAGAACAGTGCCATTCCTCATAAATAACCTAAGTATATATTGCCTTCGCCTGTAAAAAGCGGATGATAAAATAAAAAGAAATGATAAAAAAAAGAATATGAAATGAATGTCAATAAAAAAAAACTGAAAACATATTTTTCAAGAGATATTACCACCAAATGACCTGAACTAGCGGATCGTAATTTTTTATTATACTCGTATCAAACGCAATCTTGAGATTCTTACAAATAAAAGTTGTTCATTTGACCTCAAAATCGTGATTTGTTTTCTTTTAGATTTCATTCTGTATCCCGCTTATTATATTAGGGTAGGCAGAGGGAACCTAGTATTAAGACACTCCGTTTCTCTCTCACTTCTCTGTTTTCGAGACATTGCGTGTTGAGTTCCGTGACTCAAGACCGTGTTACAGCGTGTTTGCCTTGTTATAAGAGTGTGGAAATTAAAATATTAAAGAAATAATTTCAAATCATCAAATATCGCATTTTCAATCGGGTGTTGTTTGACTGAGCCACGAAACTATCAAAACAACAAGAAGCGCAGCGTTAAGGTCCGTGAGTCAACACACAATGTCTCAAAAATGCTAAGAAAATAAGAAAAGCTAAGCTAAGAGAAAAGTGAGATATTTCAGTTTGTTTCGTAGAATATCTGATACATCTGTATTATAATGAAGTTATGTACTTTTTACTCATTACTAAATTGGAGAAGAGAAAAAAATTGCATCAACCGAACCCACCACCAAAAAGCGTACCAATTAAAATAACAAATTAAACTAAGTAAATTTTTGTACACATATTTAAAATTGTAATTTACAAATGTAAAAAATGTATTAAAATTTAGATCTTCTTTATTTTAAATGTTTATTAATGTTCGTTTTTAAGCCTTAACGTAATAAAACAAGGTCTTATTTAGTTTGTATTTAGTAGTTTAAAAGACCAACATATTTTAAACAATTCGTATAGAAGTTTGAGCTTTATGTTCTTAGACATAAATGTTATTTTTGTATATGTTAGTATATATTTGTGATATATTAAGGCGATGTATAGAATTGAATTTACGTAAATAACAACCTTTGGCGGTAAATGCTGTCACAGCATGAGTAAATACGAATGAAGTCCAGGGTTCTTTTCTTTTTTGGTTAAGTGCATTCATTTAACTTCTTAAGTTAATTTAGCTTATATTAGATATTTTAGGGGACCGTATCTTAAAAGAAATAAATGGAACTATTTTTGACTCAACTTGTTATTCTTCTGTCTGTCTGTCTGTCTGTCAAGACCTTTTAAATTAATGTAAAATGCTCAGATCTTTAGTTCATTGGAACACTTAAGACACTATATTTCTAAGACAATGTGAAATTCGTAGTAATTAAATAAGACCTAATTATGAACCCCATTATGAAATTTAGCAAGAAGTGAAAATTTACGAAACAATTAATGAGAAATTTTCTAAATGGATCACTTTTAAATTATCCGTTTATCACAGTAAAAATACACTTTAACACCTTATATTTGTAAATCGTTGCATTGTTAATTTCTATATAATTTGTCCGTAAACTTGAGTTTATCAACTTTTATATTATGCACTTCCCGTTGACCTGCTATCATTAACTATGTACGGGACCCTCTGTTAGCGAGTTCAAAATGCACTTGATTTTTTATTTGGTTTTGGTCTAAGTTCATAATGAAAACAACTTTCACAAGGAACGACGTAATATGACGAAAGTAAGTAAGTAAAGAAAAAAAAAAAGAATAGTAAAATTCTTTTTTTGCATTTATTATATCAAAATCATTCTTAATGTAATTTTTTAATTGATTTTTTTATAAAAGTACGGTACAGTACTGGTGAAGTATAAAACAAAACATATTTTCAGGTACATAACAGGTAGGTAGAGAAAAACTTGTGATAAAACACTCTCCATTCTCCTCCTAATTTTTTTAATTTGAGAAGTTACCTGATAAAAGGAAACCTGATAATATTTCAACAGGTACAGGTGATATATGATCAGATTCTCTTGGTATTTGTGGCCTTCGTGCAGTCTAACAAATAAGTTATGCGTCTAGACACCCAAATGTTGAACTTTGATATGTTTAAAGGTCTTTTAATTAAGTATAACTACACTTAACTCTAATGCCTTTATGCATTAGAGTTAAATGTAGATTCGAAATTTGTAATTTATTGTGGTAATCGAAGCTACGATCAACTTCGTCCAAATTTTTTTTTTAAAACAATGCCAATTTGATGAAACTCCTCAAATCTTTTAATATTAGGCTAAGATTGGCGTTAGTAAATAATTGAGGTAGGATTGTAAAACGCCATATTTGTGGATTCGATTCCCACTCGGGGCAATCAATTATTTTTATTTTCTCGCTCCGACAACAAGACAAAGCACGGCGTTGAGTACGACGGAAAGCTTATACAAAATAATAATCGAGGGCAATTAATATATATATGTTATTTTATATCCTCAATATGGTGACTAATTGCGGCGTTAAGTTCCGCCAAAAGAGAGACAACTGAGTGTTTTCATATTGTAAAGCAAAAAAAAAATAACAAAAATGAAAGTTACAGCAATATTATTAGCACTTAGATAAGTGATACAGGTAGATACATAAAGAAGGTTTCGAATACAGAATCTTCTTTAATACATTATCACTAAGCTAGAGATATGTTAAGTAAGCTGGACTAATACTATAAGCTGAAAAGCTTGTTTGATTGTACCCCATAATCTCAGGAAGTATTGTTTGAAATTGAAAAACGATACTATTAATCCTACTAATATTATATTATAAATGGGCAAATTTATGGGCATGGGTATGTGTTGCACTTTCACGCAGAAACTCCTGAACGGATTTACATGAAATTTTACAGTAATATAGCTTATACATCAAAATAATACACAGGCTATAATTTATGTAAAGATATTGTATAATTTGATTATAATATAGCTGGCGATAAAGGTGGCAAGGTCGCGTTTGGGTTAGTAGAGTCTATATTCATGTTAATTACGCTTCACGCTGTATCCCTCACACAGAGGGAACCTAGTGTTAAGACACTCCGTTCCCCACTGTTCACCGAGTTCTGGAGGCATTGCGTGTTGAGTGGCGGAACTCAACGCCGCGCTTTGCCTCGACACCGCACAAAGAAACGAAAATATAAATGTAAATAAATGTTTCATTTCCTCGAACTCACGAGCAGTCGATTTTACAGTCACACTTTGTGCCCCTGCGCCACGACTGACCTCATAAATGTTAATAATTTATATTTTTTTAAACAGGCGAAGCTGCAAGTAAGAGCTAGTGTTAAATAAATACGGATTATTTGTACAATAAATACAAAGGATGTTGAACATTTTGTACATACAATAAATACATTTTGCTTTAAATGTTGTGAATTATTTCTACAAACACTTTTTCGTTTAACAAGTGATAAATGTTTGTTTAAAACGTTATTACTCATATTCTTTTTATTGGCTTCACGCAGTATCTCGCATACAGCAGGTTAGGGCTGAGGGAATCTGGTGACAAGTCACTCTGTTCTCCACTTAACACGCAGTGTCTCTAAAATTAATGATGTGGGTAACGGAGTGTGATATTCCTGATAACAAAAGTAAAGTATACAATAGGATATTTTTTGGGATTCCGACATCCACCAAATGCCAGTTCCAGCTTCATCACCAGGTCCTCGTCACTAGGAGCAATCAACAGAATATATCAAGCTATAGAAGCTGTATGGATTAAATTGGACGCCTTTTAAGTCTCTTGATTTCCAGTTCCACCTTCGGACGCTATCATCAATAGAGGAGGAGGATAGGCACTTCGTTCCCATTTCGACACTTCCGTTCTCTATTTTCTGGCAAAAACTCGAGACATTATATGTTGAGTAGCGGATGTCAATGTTACGCTTTGCCTTGCTACCAGAGCGAGGAAACGAGAATATTAAATATTTCATTTACCCGAGTGGAAATTGAACCCACAACCGTTGCGATTTACACTCGCACACTTGTACAACGCCCGTCACTAATAAACATTTTTTTAGCTTCACGCAGTACCCTGCATACAGCAGGTTGGGCAGAGGGAACCTAATGTTCCCTTTCATTACATTAAAAAGATAATTATTATTCAAATATATATCAGTATTTCTTTAAAGAGAGTCAAATAAACGACTTTACCTTACTGTACCTTCGAAGATATCTTTAAGAACATATTTTTTATTTCGCATTCACAAAGCGGCGCGTGTGAAGTTTGTAACAAAACAAACATAAGGACTTATGTTTGACAGGATGTATGACCAACGTGTGGACAGAAAGACACGCTCTTTCCATATTAGTTTCTATGTATAAAGATAAAATATTTCAATTATCTATAGATTTTGAGGCCAGTCGTTTCGCGGAGATAAGGGTGTGACCGTAAAATTTGTGGGTTCGATTCCCATTCGACGAATTGTAATATTTAATATTTTTATTTCTTCGCCCTGGTGTCGAGGCAAAGCGCGGCGTTGAAGTACGCAAAAAAATGCGCGAACGCGAATGTTGGGAAACGGAGATTAAGGTCACTATAGTTCAGCGGTATAGGGTCTGACTGTAAGCACGATGGTTGTGGGTTGGATTACCAATCGGGAGAATGAATTACTTTTACATAATGTTTCCGTATACAGCGTACGCGGAGGGAACCTACTGATGAGACATCCATTCCCTACGCACTGCTCAAATCTTAAGACAATGCTTCTTGAGTTGCGGAACTCAACACTACACTTTGTCTTTTTACCAGAACGAGAAATTGACAGCCATTCGTCCTCCTGACTGGGAATGGAACCCGAAACCGTTGCGTTTACAGCCAGACATTGTGCCACTATGCCTTACATACTGTAAGATTAAATATCACTAAGATAAGATTCTAGGAAATATACTGTACGTGTTTTTTTCAATGTCTCTAATGCATCGTATTATTCTTAATATGATTAAGCTTAAGTATATATTTTTTTATCATCAAGGCGTAAACTGAGACGATCTGGTGGTTTCACACTGTATCCCGCATGGATAGACAAAGGGGTACTACTGTTAAGACACTCCGTTCACCACGCGCCGTCGAATTTGTAAGACATTATGGTCTTTAACACCGCGCTTTGCCTTGCTACCAGAAAGAAAAATATTTAATATCTTATTGCCCCGAGTGTCACGACAGCCTTAGAATATAATGAAAAATGCAATAACTAAAACCGTCATAGCGCCGCGGTACAGCTTCTTATTGTAAGCGCAAGAGTTGTGGGTGTGATTTTCATTTGGAGGAATGAAGCATTGTCATTTCCTCGTCTTCATAATTGATTTACAAGACAATACGCTGTGTTAACTTCAAGTCATATAGCACACAATATCTTGAAAATCGAGTGGAAAGTAGCGAGTGAAATCATATTCCCAAGTGAGAATCAAATCCATAATCGTCGCGTTTAATATCAAACGCTGGGTCGCTGCGCCATGACGTACTCTTATTAATCATTTGGTTTAGAAACCTATTATGTCCGAACATTGCAAGAACACAGCAGGAGACGCCATTTAGTCTTTCAATTTGATTTTGTACTCATAATAATGTATGAGTATTAAAAAATATTATAAGTTCTAAACAAATTATGATATCATTCTTTTGAGAATAAAGTTTCATCATCAAAACGCAGTTGGATTTTTTTCAACGAATAGGGATAGCAGAAATAACAAGTTACATTATTAAACAAATAAGAAAGAAGGATCCTTTTGTTGAGACCATCCGTTATCCTGTCCGTAGTGGAACTCAATGTCACTATGTTTTTTTAAAGCGGATTCACGTGCGGGAATCGAACCCACAAATATCGCGATTGCAGTCACAGGTTGTGACCTGACTGTTTCCCATTCGCAAATATCCCAAAATACCTATATTAATTAAAAATACTATAGTAATCAGCGTTGTCAAATTTCAATTCAGAACGGAGTGGCAAATCACTAAGTAGGTATATTTAGCCTAAACAATAGCGCAATGTCTTAAATTTTACATATTCAAAGAGTGGATAAAAGCAACTACTAGCATTTTTTTCTATTTATTTCTTGTAGAATGTGCAGAGCTGACCCGACCGATTCTACAATAAAGGGGGTTCTCAGGTGGTGGAGGTACCTCCAGAAAGAGAATTAAGGAAGAATACAATGGACTCTCCGTCTTCCAAGGTTCCATTTTTTATTATTGCCATTTATTAAACAAATATTTAGATACTGTAACACGTTCTGGTAGAAATTAGCACACCCATCTTATTTATCCGGGTAAAATAAATTTTACTTAGCCAGGTAAAACCTATTAAAAGTTCGACCGCAAAACCTACATTTGTATCAAAGAAATGGATGATTCAAACAAAGTGGAATAAACTTTACAGTTTATATGAAGTTCTAAATTCATGAGGTTATCATAATACGTGGAAGTAGTAAGTTCGATCTTCAATTAGGGGAAATAAATGCAAAATTAGATGCAGAGTGGTGTTAGATATTTCAATTGAAGAAGAAAAATTTCGATAAATATTTTAATTTTCATTTCGTCACTCTGGATAGATAAAGCGCGGTGTTGAGTACCGCTATACAATGGACAATTTTTCAAAAGGGGACAGCAGAGAACACACTAGGTTTTCTTTATCTATCCTACAAAAAAATCTAAGGATAAAAATATATAGGTATATTAAAAAAAAAACATGCATTTCTACAACGAGTGTGTGCTCGTGGCTATAAATTTTATGAGGCTAAACTCGAGTGGTTTACTAGTAACGTCTGAAGAGTTCCACTACTTAGGTTCTAGTTCCATAATCCTACATAGAAGATACCCTTGTATTGTCATCTAAGCTATGTATAACTGCCAAGTTTCACAAGCATACAACTCTGTTAGGAGTTCAAATCCAGTTAAGTAGATTTTATGGCGCAACGTTACATTTTTTTAGCCTCGAGCTATATTCCGCGTAAAGTAGGGTAGGCAAAAGGAACCTAGTGTTCCATTCTCCATTTTCCGCTGAATTTCCGAGACATTACAAATTGAATGGCGAAATACAGCCCCGCGCTTTGTCTTGTTACTAGTGTGAATATATGAAAATATTAAGTAATTGAATCCTTTCGAGTAGGAATCGAATCCACAGTCGTCATTTACAGTTGCGCGTTGTGCCACTGCTCTATGACGGCCTGAAAGTTTAAAATATAGTTAAAAATTAGTTACCAAATAAATATTGAACTATGCCTAAGCTTGAATCATTCATTCAGTAAATTCAAGTCACGTTATTGTTTTAGAACAATAGGCTTATAATGTTTTTCTTTGGGTTTTTTTCCTATATGTATGTATGTATGTATGATACATACATTATACCGTGACACATAGGATGCGGTTTCAATCCGTGACAAATTTTTGATGGCTGTTTCTATAGTATAATTAAAAAAATATATAAGGGAAAAAAGTGGTGCAATAATTGGGAATTTTCTTATTCTTTTTATTTACTGTTAATGTTTTACTTATAATTTCGTCATGCACACTACTTAAATATTTTAATCCTATAATCTTAGGTTATAGAATTTGTTTAATGGTTTTATTCCCTCGAGTAGTGATCGAACCCACAACCGTCGCGTTTTAGTCATACCCTTGTGCTCCTGGGCCACGACGGCCTCGGATCGGATTATATTAATTGAAATAACTGTTTCCCCACGAGTCGGATCGAACCCACAATTCACAACCGTCACGTTTGCAAACAGGCATTGCGACGCTGAACCCCAACAGCCTTTAAATTTTATTTTTCAAAATCCGTATTCGTCGGAAAGCAGCGGCACCGACGCCCGTAAAAACTGCTCTCAAGTCTGAGATCGATCTTGAGATGTCGTTTTCATTCATAAATTATATTAGCCTTACATAGGCCGTAGTGTTAAGTGACGGAACCCAACGCCGCGCTTCATCTTACCGGCGGAAAAATATAAATAATTCATTCCCAACGAAAAGAAATCGAACCTACAACCACAACCATTGTCACCCAATGCGCCACGATAGCGTCATTAATAATAAAACATGTGTTTTTAAAATGTTGCATAATAGCTCTTAATTCGTATTTAGATATCTCTGACGTATTCTAGATTATCAAGGTCAGCAAAAAAAATAATTATAGCAAATAATATAATATATTTTTGAGGTTAAGTGCCTGCTCTGATGTATGCGGGATACAGCGTGAAGCTAAATAAAAAAATGGTTTTATATTTTTTTGTATATGGCAATATATAATTATAATTTTTTGTATTCCGATGATACTAAATCTACTAAGAAAAGAGATTTTATATAAGTAAAATATATTTTTTATATATTTAAAAGAAATACAAAAATATATTTGTAAAATCATTTTAATATCGTCATATAAAATTGTAAGCAAAAAAGTAATTCCCGTACCGGGAATCGAACCCGAGCCTCCTGGGTGAAAGCCAGGTATCCTAGCCACTAGACCATACGGGAGATGATAATATTGAAGATATAGTGAAATATAATGACAAAGTAAGACAAAAATTATATATTTCTATTTTTTATCAAGTCCTTATTCAGTTTCACGCTTTGTCACATAAATAATACAGTAGGGAGAGTGAATCTAGAAATCTAGTGTCATTACTCTCCGTTTTCTACTCGAATTCGAGACGTTGCATGATAAGTGGCGGACCTGAACGCTGCCGATTTACCTGCTAATATACTAAAATAGTATAATAAAAATAACTCGTTCCTCTGTGTAGGAATCGAACCGACAATGATCGCATTTATAAATAGAGACTATTCCGCAACTAAAAAAAACAACGTCTCCATCATTTCTGATTTTTCTCGCTACCGTAGGAATTACGTAAAATCCTCTCATAAAGCGGGGAGTACCTACTATTCGGGTTAATAATTTACATATTCCCTAAGGAACCTAGATAATAAACATCAGCGTTTAACTCCGCGTAACTGGGACGCGTAGCGTGGTTGTGCGTTGTCTGTGAGTTACAAAATAATAGACATTCTTATTTCTAGAGTAGAGCTCGGTATTTTTATTTAGAGCCACTCTATCATCTCCCGTATGGTCTAGTGGCTAGGATACCTGGCTTTCACCCAGGAGGCTCGGGTTCGATTCCCGGTACGGGAAGACTCCTTTTTACTGTTTTAATTTCTTTTTTGTGTTTCTTTTATATTTTTCACTTTTTTTACACAGTAGGAATCTAGTTCTAAGACAATATGTACTTTACTTTCCGCCAATTATAGAATTCTTGTGACGTCACCAAAGCTGCATTTTATAAATTTTGGAGATGAAAACGTGATGGAGATTAACGCCGCATTTTGACTTGTTACTAGAGCGAGAAAATGGAAATATTTAAATCTGTCGCACTTAGAGTCGCTGCTCCTACGACAGGACGGTCTGGTGTTACTTTTCGTACAATTGCTTTTTTAGTCATGCTGCATCCCTTCCATAACAAAGTGTCAAAAGATTCTGATCTTCGATTCCCTCTTTTAACTAAAGATTGCGTGTTGAGTGGTGGAAGTTAACACCACGACTTATCTTGCTAGAGCAGAGAAATCAAAATATTTTATGCCCCAACTGTGCCTCTATGCTGTATTTCGCATGTAACAGTGTGAACAAAGAGAACTTAGTGTTAAGGTCTCTGAATCTAGCGAAACTGAACGCCGCGCTTTACTATACTATATACGACAGCCGGCAAATGTGATAAAAAACTCTCATTAAAATCGAACCAACCACCATAGTATTTACAACCAGAAGCCAGGAACCTCAATTTTCTTTTGTTTCCCATCTAAATTGGTAAAAGCGTAATATTCAGTATTGTATAATATTCTAAACAGCTGTTCTATATAACAATGGGAGCGTATCAAAACACGATCGGGTATCTTTGAAAATAAGAAAATTTACTTTCATTTGTTCTTGTGGAATAAGGAAAATGAAATATTGATACTCCCATGACATTACGTCTAAAACTACCTACGTCGACGGTTGTGGGTTCCATATTTATACGAGGAAATGTATTATTTCTATTTACCCTCAATATTGCGAATTCGATCAGAAAGGAGAGAACGGAGTGTATAAATACTATGACCTGTCTACTCTGGTGTATGTGCGTTATATATTTTTTTAGCTTCACCCTGTATCCCACTTATAGCAGGCTAGGCGAAGAGAACGTAGTGTAAAAACAGTCTGATCCAGCTTACCGAAAAATGTTAAAAGATTATGAGTGGCGGAACTCAACGCCATACGTAGTCTTGTCCGCAAATTAAATAATTTATTCCCTCGAGCGGGAATCGAACTCACAACCGCCGTGTTTACAGGTTTATGCCACGATGGCCTCGAAAAAAAAATAGCCTCTAACTAAAGCAATTGCCGTATAAATTAGAACTTTATAGGCCGATGTATCTAGGTTACATATTTTAATGGCACTTTATAGCTTGGTTTTTTGTAAGGAAAAATTGGTGCCACCGAGTCTATTCGATTTTTTACTACCTGCGAAATATAAAATGAATTAAATATAATTTTAACTTTTTGGATTGCGTTGCTCTTTAAGGATTTTCGGAAACAAATGTGTGTTTAGTGGCGGAACTCAACGCCGCGCTTTGCCTGCTAGAGTGAGGAGCGAGGAAATGAAAGTAATTTATATAAATAATACCATTTCCTCGAGTAGGGATCCAACTCACTTTCCTTTTCCTTCCTTTTTTCCTTCAGACTATTAGCTAACCAGCGTGAAGCTAAAAAAAATATTGTATATTTTGTACAGTAATCATGTTTTTTTTAATAAATAAAAATAGTCAAAGTAAATGATTACACATATGCAATATTTTAAAAAGCTCAAATACGTCGTTGTACCACCAAATTACATATATAAAGAATATAAATACAAAGTATATATTTTTTTAAAATAATTATTATTATAATATAATCCAATCGTAAATAAAAAAATACTAAACTTGCTCTATAATAAAATAAAAAAATGAATAAAAAAATAAATATTTCCCGTACCGGGAATCGAACCCGAGCCTCCTGGGTGAAAGCCAGGTATCCT